>QEPC01008216.1:166103-182746 GCA_003113815.1 Sphenodon punctatus
GTGCATGTCTGTTTGCTCGCATCCAGATGTTCACCACAGTCAAACGCGGCCCGGGGTGAAGCTAACCACGCTTCGTGAGGTCGGGGCGGGAGGAGGTCCAGAAGTGTGGTGAATGGTCACCACGGCAGGGGTGAATGAAAAGTAACTTCTGAATGGAAACCCGCAGCCACGGTGGTAGGAATTGACCCCAGCCGCGGTGCATTCTGGGGCTCGAACCGCGGTCCACATCTCCACTGCATGTCTGTTGTGTTCCCCCGGCCCATGTTCTCTCTGATTGCCCCCGGGCGGTGGTCACGATCCTGTCACTTCTGTTGGGGCCGCACGTGTCACCACAGCCCGCGGTGAATCAGTCCACGCTGGGGTGGGATTCACTGTGGTGAATTGGAACGCATCACTTCTGAAATCACCCAGGATGCTGGACTCGATGGACCATTGGTCTGACCCAGTATGGCACTTAAGTTAACCGGATAGACTACTCGAAAATGCTGGTGTTACCCGTGGTTGACAAATGTGCTACCTGTTTCACTTTTACCAGACGGCCATCTGTTGAGGATGTTGTGGTTGTGGTCTTCCTGCATCCAAGTGGAGGGATTTACTTGATGAGCCTCAAAGTCCCTTCCAACTCTATGATTCTATGACTTTTGGGGTGGAAGTAAACCTTTTTTTCTCTCTCCAGTAAATGAGTTAGCCGTGGGGATATGCAACCAAAAGATGCATGCCCAAGAAGGGACCCGTTTCTGCCCAGACAGCGCATAAGGAGAAAAGGCTATTTCTATTATTTGTTTGCAAATCATCATGGAAAAACGTTAGGCAGGGTCGGACTCAAATCCATTAAAATATAAATAGAGATGCCGCCTCCAAGGAACATGCTCAAGTATATTCTTGTCGTCTAAATACTGCACAGCAGCTGACAGTCACAAACGATACTAAGAATGCCACTGACGAGTGAACATGACTCAGTCAGTTCCTTCAGGGGCCTGCTTGCAGGGAATCATAATTTCCAGTCGTGCGATTACTGGAGAAATCCTCTTTGCTGGTTCCATAGACAGTTCAGTTTTCATTTGGTCTCTAGAAAACTTAAAGAAACACTGAGCTACCTCACACTCTGGTTTCTTGCTGCAGAGGGACGCTTGGCCTCTTCAGCTACAATGCTGAACCAATTGCACGTTCAGAAACACCTTATTTATCCCCGGAACTGCTTGAAATGATGTTTTTCCGCCTGCTTTCCTCCCTCCTTGAGCCATTTTCTTCCTCACGTTCTGGGTAGCACTGCAAAACAGGAGTGCATTCTCCTTGGGATTAGAGATGAGCGAATCAAGGCCTCTGAACAGAACATTCCTGAAGCTGCAAGAGAAAGATTTTGAAATTTGGACCAGGCTTTTTTCCTAATGGCATCTTTGCCTGGGTAGAGACTGGAGACAAAGTCGTCCCAATGATAACTTTTATTGAACCAACTTCAGTTGGTGAGGGTGAGCCACGCAGAACTCTTCATCAAGCGATCCAGTTGGGTTGGGCAGATGAGCTCTCCCCTAGCTGCTGTGGAAGGAGGTGGGAACAAGGCCTGTCTTGCCTGATGAGTCAGGGATAGGGCAATTTAAGAACCCTGGTCAGGGTAAGTCTTGCAGGATCAGAATCACACCTCCCTATTCCAGTGTTGCTCAATAACAAGGCCAAGAGTCCATTGAGCCTGTTCCTTTGGATTCCAACTCCCTGCCACCACACCTAACTGGAACTGTTGCAGTTGAAATTTCAGCTAAGCTATCCCCACCACTGCTCCCCTCTCTTCCAGAATGGATAGGTATGGAACGGCTTCCATACGAGGAGAGACTTGATTGATTAGGTCTCTTCAGCTAGGAGAAGAGACAGCTGAGAGGGGATACGATAGAAGTTTATAAAACCATGAGTGATGTGGAACGAGTAAATAGGGAATGGTTATTGACCCTCTCAAATAGTCCTAGAACTAGGGGTTAGAAAGAACGCCACTGCCGAGTGAACATGACTCAGTTCCTTCGGGGGCCCGCTTGCAGGGAATTATAATTTCCAGTCGTGCGATTATTGGAGAAATTCTCTTTGCTGGTTTCAGAAATGGTTCTGTTTTCTTTCGGTCTCCTAAAAAACTTAAAGAAACGCTGAGCTCCCTCACACTGCTTTCTTGTTGCAGAGTTAAGGAACGCAGGGGACACTTGCCCTCTTCAACTGCAGTGCTGAACCAGTTGCATGTTCAGAAATGTCATATTTATTCCCGGGAATGGTCCTTTACTCTCTTCAATAGTACTAGAACTAGGGGTCACTCCATGAAATTAACAGATAGCAAATTTCAGACAAATAAATGAAAGTATTTTTTTCACTCAACGCACCATTAACTTGTGGAACTTGTTGCCAGGGGATGTGGTCAAGGCCACTCGGACAGCTGGGCTTAAAAAAGGATTGGATAAGGAGGATAGGTCCATTAAAGGCTATATTAGTCAAGTAGGTTTGGGGAATGTCTCTGTCTGTCAGGAGCTGGGAGTGAGCAAAAGGGAATAGATCAATCCATTATGATTTAGACCCTCCTCTTCCTGAGGGCACCCTGTCAGCCTCATTACCCCAACTTCTACGTGGCCCTCAGACCTCCGTACTATTTTCAAAGTGGCCTGTGGGAAGGGAAAGTTTCCCTACTTCTCTGGGTATTTCTCCGAAGCGATCAAGAAGGGCCACTGTCAGAGGCAGGATGCCGGGCTTGGATGGACCATTATGGTCTAAAAAGTGAAGAGGACTAAAACTCATTTCCGATCAGCCAGGTGTTAAACCCCACCCCCTCTTCCTCTCTCTCAGGGAATCCTCCCAGGAGTCCTTAGGATTGCCCCATACCCATTCTTTTAAGCCGAGGGGGGGAGGGGGGGGCGCTTTTCTGTCCTGGCAGACACTTTGAAAATTTGTGCAAGTGCTGAGGGCCAACCCAGAAGCTGGGAGTAAAAATGTTTAAGGAGTGCACACAGGAAGAGGAGGATTCGGAGCATGGATCTGGGCCATGGATCTGTCCCCAATCCTTGTGTGCCTGCCCTAATTTCTGCTCCCTTCCCCTGAACTCAGCCTTTCAGAGCTTGGGGGGGGGGGGGGGGTAGGAACTGGATCCCGAACGGAGCCAGATTCAGGAAGTGGAAAGGAGCCAAATAAAAAGGGGCCAAATAAAAACTAGCCATAGGCCCCATTTGACCCCCAGAGGTGAGGTTCCCCGTCCCTGTTCTAAGTGCAGAACCGAGGAGCCCATGCATCTCTCTGAGTTTCTACAGGCACATCGGTTATTTGGAAACATGTTGATTCCTCCTCAGGGCTGTCTTTAGAAAGCTGCCTCCCCTGGAGCTTGTCCGGCATGTTGTCTGGCCCTGCCTCTGAAATGCAGCTAACTCTGGGGTGGTGCACTGCAGCTCTCTGCTCCCAAGCTATTCTTCTGGATCGTTTGCTGGGTTTCTCAGGGTGTGTGTGTGTTTTTTTAATTAAATGCTTGTATCTACCTTAGTGTCAGTAAATTCCCACAAGTAGGCCAGCCCCAGGGTACCTTAATCCTAACCCACACCCACTCACAAGGTCCTTTTTACCCTTGGCCTGTCGCTCCTTGGTTCCTGGTCGCTCCCAATCACCCCCTCGGCCAGGTAGCCAACCAGAGTCAGCATCCGTCTGGAGTCACCTCGTCTGGCGTCCTCTCTTCATACAAAGGGGCTACTGACTCTCATCCTTGGCAGTCGGGGCTGTGGAAACCAACTCCACCCAAGGACCTGTGAGAGATCCCGGGCCGGGCGTCGCCCTCTCGGGCTTGAGTTGTGAGGTTTTATTTCAGCCAAATTATTCTCCTCCTTCCTCCCCCACCACCTTGGGACTAGAGCAAGCGAGGAAAGACGGTTGTTAAATTTACTGGTAATAAAGTGGCAAGGGAGGCTGCTTCCAGCCAGGCTTTGAACCGGGGGTGGGTGGGACCCACAGACTGCAATGTGCAAACACGGCTCTGGCTGACTGGTCTTCGTGTATTTGTGAAGGGTGGGTTCGACCCCGCTCCCCTAGCTCACCCCCAAGGCCTGATACAGCTTGCAGCCAAGTTCCAACAGACGTGAGGAATGCTCCTCAGGCCTCAGTGAGCCCATGGAACGCACATCTAACCCCCCCTCCCCCCGGGTAATACAAGAGGACTTTGGATTTATAGTCTGTAAGCCCCTTGGGGCAGGGATCTAGAGTTGCCTCAGATTTCACCAAGCGACTCTGAGGGAAACCTTTGCACCAATTCTCTGGTGGTGGAGCAGCTGGGGCAACGGGCCGGGATCGAGCAGACTCAGGTTCGCTTCCCACCTGGGTGCCCTGAAACCTTCTCTCTAATCGTTATTTTTGTGCCTCGGTATCTGTAAAAGCAGATCATACCAATTCCTGACCTAGAGCTGAAACAGGACATATATTTGCCACCCTCGAATTAGACCTGCAATTTTGGGTACTCTGTCAGTTGTGTGATCGGTACCCGAATACCGAGCCAGCCCCCTGAATTCCCAAAATGCTGGATATTACCATTATCAAGTTACCAATTTTCTCTTTTACGGACCAGTTCCGGTAACAGAAAACCCATCAATCGGTATGGGTGGGCGGTAAATCGGTCCATCGGGGAGCCCGTCAGACACTAATCAGGGACTGTAATTCCAACAGATATATCCATTTCTGCGAGAACTTGATTCAGTTCTATCACCTTGCAGGGGTGTTTTGAGGTTAAATATATTCACTATCCTGTGAATTCTGAGCTGCCGAAAATGCAGCCACGTTCATAGGATTCAACTCTTTCTTGCTGAGATTGCCTCTTCTTGGGAATTTACAGCGTCTTGTAAATTGCATCTTGCTGTAAATTGTAAATAGCGTTTTGTTGTAAATTGCCTCTTGTTGGCAATCGACAGTGTTGCATACGAGTGCTATAGAAATGATACGTATCGGGCAGGGACCGTGTCTCTCTTATTCTTTGTAAAGTGCCAGATACATTGCTTGCGCTATATAAATGCTTATAATAATAATAATAGTAGTAGTAGTTGTACAGCGGGTAGCTCTGTGAGCAGCCAATATGAGGGCGGGTGCAATCAGCTGTTGGTATGTATTCAGGACCCTGGGGGCCCCTTGGCACAGTTATCAAAGATGGGCAGCTCATAACCCCTCCTTTAGAAAATAAAGGAACCCCCCCCCCGCCAATGTCTGCTAATATTTTAAAGCTATGAGATATCCCAAACTGATGGAATTGGAAACTCATTTGGATTTTTAAATCTGCGTAATTTAGCTAATTTGCATAACTTATTCTACTTGCGGAATTTGGGGGTTTCTGGTTGCAGAATTGAGATTTTAAAAAAAAAACAAATTGTAGATTGTGCAGGGCTCTGAGTATATTAAAGACGGAGAGTCCTTCCAATACTGCAGTAACAGGGCCAGAGAGGCCCCAATTCCTGGAGCAGTTTATCATAAATAGTGAAGATGCAGCCCGTGCCCAGTTGACCGTCTTGAATCCAACTGAAGCCTTGAAGGGGAAATTAATTTTCCCTTCATTTGACAGGATGTGATTAATACCCAGAGTGGAAAATTGCTCGGGACACATGCCAGAAGTGATCCTCTTACCGCAAGCCACATTAGACCTCGACTGGGCCTCCCAAAATAGCAATAAGAAGATAATGATATTAACAGCCTTTCTTGTGGTTTGATGTGTGATTGACGTTGGCTTTAAGCTTGTTTGGTTCCAACAAAGGGGAGGTGCCGGTGAATGGTGCTACAATGATGTTTTGGGGGCATTGCAAATAATCTCATTAAGACACAGGTCTCATAGCAACTGGGATATTTGTTTCATTCTTTCATTAAACTCGAACTCCGTCAATACGGATGCAGGCGTTTTCTTAAACCTCTTCAAAATAGATTAGCACCCACCAGGGGGGATAGAGCTGGAACGGTTGTCTGTGTGAATACCGGTAACCATCGGATTTGCTTAATCAAACCAACCCAGCAGTGATCGGTTAACGAGCAGTGTAACAGATTTACACTTGTGAGGTGTTAGCCCTGCAGTTAGCGCCACCGCCTTTCCAGATTTTTGACCCCAAAAGGGGGCAGAGTGAAGGGTATCTCCTTCGCCTTTCTGGTGTGGCCACTGTTCTTTGGAGTGTCATGATGTCACAATGCTCCAAGGGAGGTTGGGTCATGTCAGACAAGGGGCATGCAAACATCATTGCCCCACCCCCTTTCTGAAGCCCCACCCAGCCCAGTTTGTCCCAGTAAGCTGGAGAAACTGGGGTTCCACTGAGAACCCAGAGACTCTATGGCCGTTTTTACACAGACGGCCCCCTTGCCCGCTCGATATTCGGGTGGGGGAAAACGGCTGTCGGTGGGTGGGGGGATGGGTGTCCGCTCTGTTCGTCCGTGTGACCCCCAAGCGAGTCACTCCGCAGACTCTGTCAGTTTCACCCCTCTGCTTTCCCCAGCAGCCAGCCACCTAGTCAGTTTCACAAGAGGCTGCTCTTGCCTCTGCTTCAGCCGGCACTGACCTAGCTGGCTCCCTCCTTCCTACCCACTGCCTGTGAGCAGCTCAGTGTGGTTTAAATGGCCTGCACACCGGGCCCACGTGATGGCCACATCAACCCTAACATCGGCACTGCCAGCGGCGGCACTGCCAATTGCCGCCGCTGAACACCTGCTCTACTTGCGGTCTGCTAGCGGCGACGCTTTTAATTGCCCACTTGAAACTCCCTTCCCTCGAACAAGGGAAGCTTGTAGAGGGTGAGCGACAGTCTCACCCAGTTACAGTCGCCAAAGAACCTACTTGCATCGGGCCTACATAGTAGGGGTGTGCAATTCGTTTTTGAATGCTTAATTACTAAAATGAAGAATGGCCGATTCATTTTAGTAATTAAAATACAAAAATGACTGGCCAGAGTAACAAAAATGGATGGACAATGTCCATCTTCGTTACCAAAATTAAAAATAAACATTATTTTCGAAACTGTTCATGTGCAAAATGGCCACCACCAGGACTGGTCTGCGCATGCACAACCCTTTCCCAAAATGGCCACCACCAGGACTGTTCTACGCATGCACAACCCTTTCCCAAAATGGTGCCGGCAGTGTTGGCGCCATTTTGGAAAAGGGCGTCTGGCCTGCGCAGGTGTGGCAACCATTTGCGCATGAGCAGACCAGCTGCCTTTTTCCAAAATGGCGCTGGTGCTGCTGGCGCCATTTTGGGAAAGGGCCACGCAGAAGGATCCAGAAGACAGTTTGCACATGTACAGTGATTTTTTTAAATGTTTTTATTTTTAATAATAAATATTTATTTTTAAAAGAAAAGAATGTTTTCCTTTATGAAAACCACCAAAAATGAAGGATACATTTTTGTGTGTGTAAAAAATGAATGATGCAGCGGCTGCACATCCTTGCTACGTAGGGTTACCATCTCCATCCCAACTCTCACCCAGGGGCAGGAACACGTTGTTGGGGGTGGGATATAGAAACTGTCCCACCCCTGTTCTGAGGCAATCCCCATGATTTAACAGAGCATTGTGACATCACAATCACAACAATCACAAGGGGGGGGTTGACACATCAGAAAAGGGGCAGGGCCAATTGGATGCCACTCCCTCTTTTGACATAACCCTGCCCCTTACAGAGCAGGACCATGTTAGAAAGGGGTGAAGTCCTCCACCCCTCCATATGACATGGCCACCTCGTGACCCCTCAGAAGCTCTGATTTCCCTTGGTTATTGGGGGCGCCCTGGCTGTATCAGAGAATTCTGGGCTTCACCTGGAGACTCTAGGGCAAAACGGGGGTATCTGGATGAAACCCAAAGGGGGTGGCAATCCTAGGCCCAGTGTAGGCCTCACAATTATGAACTCAGCCCCACATCCCCTGAACCAGAATTTCCAGACTGAGCAGGCCTCTGACTTTAGGGCGTTCAGACAATGCACAAAGCTTTCCCGGCAGTGTCTACTCTCTGGTGTAAAAAACCCCTAAGGGAACTGGGGGTAAGACAGAATTGTGTGACTTGGTGGGTGTTTTCAGACATGACGCTAACCCCAGTTTAACCACACTTGAACATTTCTTATGCATGTTGCAGGGCTGTATTGGTGCCCTATGCAGCCCTGCCACATGGATAAGAAATGTTCTAAGTGTGGTTAAACTGAGGTTAGCGTCATGTCTGAAAACACCCATAGGGTGATTTCAGACGTGCCAGGCCGTCCTTTGGCCATGGCACGGAATCACCTCTGGGAGGCGGGCGGGCACAGCGACCAGTGCAGCTGCAGCGCCCACCCGCTCCCTGGGGTATTGACCACGGCCCAGAATCGGTGGCGGGCACGGCCGTCGATTCCGGGCTGTGGTCCGGGAGCAGAGATGACGTTACCACAGTCAGCCACGGTTAATCCTGCCGTGGTTGACCGTGGTAACGTCACGTCTGTTGGGCCGAAAAATGATTCCCGCCGGGTGTTCACCCCTGGCGGGAATAGCTTTGACCACGCTTTCGGAGGTCCGGCCGGCCGGACCTCTGAAAGCGTGGTCAAAGTGATTCCCGCCGGGGGTGAACATCCGGTGGGAATCACTTTTCGGCGCAACAGACATTACGCCATCATGGTCCCCATAGGGGGAGTCGCCGTGGTTGACCGTGGTGGCGTAACGTCTGAAATCACCCTCAGTCTCAAAATTTAACCACTGCTCAGGTTGACCTACTTAGGAGTTACCTCTGGGCCTGCTGAGCCATGGTGGTTAATTTGAGTGTCTGTTCATGTGAAACACACACATACCCCTACCCCCCGCCAAAAGGGAGCCAAACTTTTCAGAAAACGTAGTTTTGATTTGGGGGCGATGGGCGCTTAAAAATTGGGCCCTGGTGTCTGAATGTGTAGAAGGGTGAGGGAAGTTCAGCTCCAAGGACCATTCATCCAGGCGACTCTGAAGGTAATGGCATCTGTCCATTATTGGGCGGGAGCTGGAGACCAAGACTTTAGCCCTGGCCACCCCGGAGGGTTATGTGAGTTGCCTGAGGTGAGGATTCAGGAAAGGATGGCCAAACCCTACATAGCACCACAGAGCAAGGGAACAAAGCCAGGCAGTATTCTGGGGGAGTAGCCGATGCTCTGCTGCTAGAGAAGGCCCACCTTGTTTGCGTCTGTACTTTGCAAAGCAGCTTGTCCAGACTGGCCGCGCGGCAGCTTCGCATGCAATTAATCACAGGGCCCTAAAGGAGATTGATCCGTCCACATTCCTTGGGCCAATTTTTACTACCATTCATTTCGTTTTTATTTTAGCAATAAACTTTTGTGTTTTTTTTTATTTAATGACACTGGCAGCGGCAACCCATTTAAAACAAAAAACAAAAAAACCCAACTAACAGAAATGCCTGTGTTTCCAGTCTCCGTGTGAAGGGGAAAGGATACGTTAACCATGAAAGGAAGACTAAAGCGGTTCTGATTTCTGCTGCCACCTTTGCTGAGGGCAGTTTTCCTTTCCAGGGAAGGGGGAAGTAATTGGTCACAAGGCTAATCTCTGAATGAGGCTTTTTTTTAAAAAAAATGCCGGGGTTGTTAGTGGGGAAAGGCCATTGAAATGGGACAGTGACATTTGACAAGGGCTTACTGGGGCAGTCTGCTAATCTCCCAAGACTCCGCGCTGTCAGTGCGAGGAGGCCAGATTTAACAACTGAATGATCAGGAAAGGATCCGCAGTAGCTCTTGCTAAGCGTTTATTTGATTAAGGGGGCTGGCAGCAAGAAAAAAGTGGGTTTCCTCTGTAGTAAATGCTGAACCTCTGCTTTGTAAAGGACAGTAAGTAGAGTTGGACCTAGGTAGGTGCAGAATGTCAGACCAGACAGGATCCCATGTTTCGTGGGGAACACACACACCCCTGCTCTGCCCCAATACTTGGGTCTATGAAGTGACAAGATGTGTCTAAGAAACATGGATGTAAACCCCCCCCCGAAGCCTCAACAGAACTACCAGGGCAGAAGAATTAGCAAGAGGGAGATTGGTCTGACCCAGTAGGGCACTTCTTACGTTCTTACTGTACACACATCCCTCCCTCTTAACAGTAAAGCTGTCTCCACACTCTAGACACTTCTCTTCTTGTGTAGGTTCTCTGAGAGATGAGTGTGTGTGGATTCTCTCATAGCCCAGTGTGTTGAGGCCGGGCTGATTTTCATCTGTTTGTTATTGTTTTGAAAATATATATTTTTTAAAAGAACTCGCAACCATAGCCAGTTGCAAAGATCGGTTTTTGTGGCTGTCATGCCAGGAGTTCCCAACACAGGGGGGCTGTGAGTAAATGAGACATAACAACACAGTGGTCAGTAGAATGCTTTGGGCTCAGAATCCATTTGTGAACCTTGACAGCCAGTAAACACATGGTGACAATCCTGACCCCATTGAAATCAAAGGTCAGACTTTCATTTTGGTGGCCAAATATGCAAACAGGCCAGGGGTGGCCTCAGGCCTAGGGGCCAAATGCAGCCAGGAGCAAGTTTTATGTGGCCCCTTTCCAGTTCCTACCTCCAACCGCTTAAAACCCGCGCAGGGAGCGGAGTTCGGGAATGCACACAAGAATAGGGGACAGATCCACGACATACAAAGTTCCTTCATGCAAAATTCTTCAGAGCCCTCCTACCACCTGAAACCTGCTAACTGGCCCTGAGTTAGGATAGTTACGGATTTTATAGTAAGGTCAAGATCTTGCCCAGGGCATTGAACTAGTGGCATCCTTTTGGTGACGCTTTGATGAGATATCCTAATGATCCAATTTTGGATGGTGACTAGCAGGCCAAGAAGCAGTCTATCCTCCACACCTTGCATTGCAGCAGGATTAGTTACACCTAACCAATCCCTGTTTTCAGAACACTTCCAATGATGGGGGTGCCCCAACCACTCTTGGTAACTTCCTCCATTGCTTGAGTGTCCTTATGATTAGAAAATCCTTTCTGATATTTAATCTAAATCTTTCTTCCTGCAGACTCAGTACCCATGGCCCCCTGTTCTCTGCTAGATTTGTTGACAGCACTTTTGGATGTCCAGACCTCCTCTGCAGTCCTCCAAAGTAATCTTCCCTGAGAGGATTTTTAAGAGCCTCAGCTCAGTCTAACCTTGCAGAGGTACATAATTTATGACATTTTAGTCTCCACCATACACCAAGAAAAACAGACTTTGGACACAGACTGGGCAAAGCCTCAAGCTCTTGTCTTCTTCAAATTACTCCTTGCATACTTTCTAAGTACTGCACTCATTGACTGTCGGAGGGATTTATCTGCAGTAGCTTCCTAGCTGCTGAGAGAGGCCATGATTCAAACTGGGGCAGATATTTCTGCTTCTCTTCATTCTTTCCTCACTGTTGGGGATCCAGACACTGCTTTTTTTCCCCCAGGAAGTCATCAATGAAATGGGCCATTGAGACTGAGATTTTTCCTTTAAAGTTGGGCAGATGCTATATTAAGATTAGCAATCGAGTGGGTGTCAATGGGCATCTGCTTCCTTCCCAGAGAAGCGTGAAATCACGCCCTGCCTCCACAAAGCCACACTCTTTGTGTCTCTCGTCATCTGGTTGGCGGCCATGGGGGTTTCAGGCGGCTTGGTCATTTGCAACTTTTAGTGTGTAATCGAGTCCCAAGTGTTTTCCTGCAGGGCTGCGGTTTGAAACTGGGGAGAGGCATGAAGGAAGGTTGTTTCTAAAACAAAGTTGCAATCTGTGCTTGTTCACTGCATAAGAAAGCAGAGAGGAGGAGCAAAATCTTTCATTTAAACGCACACTCTCCCCTTCTGTAGTGTTTGAGGGATCCATTCCATGATGTGGACACTGTGCCCACTGACTGGGGATTTAGGGTGACGCTGAGGGAGACAGGGAGGCTTAGGTATTCTTTGGTAAAAGCTGTCACTTCGAGTTGTGGTCTAGAGGGCTCTTAAAACCTTGTTATAGCGATGGGAGCTTGTTACAGCTTCCATCACTGGTAAGAAAAGGCAGCTGCTTGGAATTCCCTCCCTCCCAATCTTCAAATCCTGCCTGAAAACCTACCTCTTCCATCAAGCTTTCCTTTGCTCCTCATTACAAATGACTCACTGATGCGCCTTCTACTGTCTTTTCATTTAAGGCCCCTTATCTCCTGTATCTAAGCTAAGCATGTGCCCCTGTGACTTCTCAAAGTGGCAAAGGTATCCCTGTCTCTCCCTATGTTTCCTCTCTCTTATCCCCCCTTCCCCTTTCTCTCCTGGACTGTAACCCCCTTGGGGCAGGGGCCTGTCTCTAATTAACAGTTGCACAGCACCAGGCACATTGCCGGCACTGCATAAATACTTAATAATCATTTCTAAGTGGGCTGCCTAGGACTACTCGGGAGTATGTGGTGCATGGATTTCACCCAGCCAATGGTGCTCTGCGCAGGGATAGGCTGGTGCAGCAGGGGAAGCTTCTGGGGCTGATTTCCAACACCACGAGCGTCTGGAATTTTCTATTCCATTTAAGGAATGAATTAAAACTCATCCCATCCTTAGTCTCCTTTTGTCTCCTGCATTTAATAGAACCTTCCTTATTATATTTAACTTCTTTCCTATGCTCGAGTCTTTCATTTGCGACGTTACTTTGAAGATGTTGGCAGCAACCAGGCTGCCTGGTAAACTGCCTTTTTAGCAAAGCTGAATTGCATTTTCGGGAGACCTTGAATGTGTTTGAAGGCTTTGGTGGGTCTGTGTTTTTCTGTGGTCACCAGTCTGGATTTCGGCGTGTGGCTTGGATTAGGAACAGGAAAAGCCAGAGAGAGAGAGAGCAGAACACTTTCAAAATCATTGCTTGCACACTCTACAATATGTTTACGAAACTCACAAAGAAGTGAAAAGTGTCTCCCCACCAGTCCCAGATATATAATGCTGAGAAAGGGACTGTTTTATCCCACACTCTTAGCCGGAAAAATCAAACTGGGAGGCAGAAGAGAGATGTTTTACATGCCTGCAGCACTTTTCATCACGGCATCATGGAAGATTTTATGAAGCTTAATTAAGTCCTGCAAATCCCTTGTGTTCCAAGATCGGTTCCCCAAGCAATCCTCAGGGTGGAATTGGGTATGGTGCCGGTCTGGACGATAGCTTTGGCCTGTATTCTAAAATTCTGGTTGAAGGTGGAAGTATTCCCACCGTCCCCGAATTCACTATTGGCCCATGCATACGATACACAGGCAAAGGCTGAGTGGTGCAGGAGGGCGGAACTGGAAGCAGCTAAACTAGGCCTATCAAGGGAAATTTTGCTCCCGCTGGGTTGGGGTGGGGCGGCACGTCTGATCTCTCGGCGAATCAATGACCAAAATCTCCGGTATGAATCTATAGCCCGCTCAGACCGGCGGAGTGCACCAGATTACTGTATTAAGAAAGCCTCAGCGGATTACTTACAGAGTTGGCCATCTTGGCCTCTTCGGAGGGCTTTTTCTCTGACGAGATTCAACGCCTTCCCTTCGGCGATCTTTATAGGAAGATATAAGAACACACCGTATAATGAGAGAGTCTGCGTGTCTTGTGGCATGGCTTGCATAGAGACAGCAGCGCATATCAGATTATATTGATTGGAGGAAAAATTACATCACTCCAATAGTAGGTAAACTACAGCCAGGGTTAAGCGATACATCTGAGATGCACCTATTACTGGATGGGAGTGGGCCGTACTCTAGAGGAGTGGCCAGTTTTTGCCTCTGGGTTTTGCTGCTCAAGACGGGCTAAATATGAGGGCTATGTTAATTGCCTCTAGTGTAAAATTGTATTAGAGCCATAAGTCTGTGATATTGCTTGGTTTTCCCTTGTATGTTGCATATTTTACTTAATTTAATGTATAGCGTTATTGTTTAGCACTTGATTGATATATGTTGTGAAAAGTAGTTCTGAATGTTTACTTGTTCGTATTTGTTTGTCTGATCGTCTTGGTTGTTACAGCCTAGGTGGCTGACAACAAATAAAGCCTACTGGGGAGGGGGGCGGGAATGAAACACAGGACAGTTGTGATTTCTTTGCACAATGGGCTTCTTCACACAAGTAGGTGAGAAGAGGTGGTTAATAAAGAGGAGCAGCCTCGGGGCTGTAACCCCTCGTCCTGGCATCTGCTCAAAGGAACACAGCTGCGAGTAACCTCTTGAGTCAATTCCCCTCCCTCCTCCTCTGCCTCATGATAAACTGTTTATTTTCTTGGTACCAATAAGGGGTAGCCAGTTAGCTGGTGGTAAGCTACACGTAGTGTCGTGCAACCAGTGAACGGACTGGAAGTCAGAAGTCCTATTCCGTCATTCTCAGGCACTGCCAGAGTGGAAAGAGGTCGAAGTGTTTCCTGTTGTTTTCACGCCTTCCAGCCTTCAACCAGATATGGGAACAGGATGGAAGAGACACCTCAGAATCAGGAAGTGAGACACATGATCCCTCCAGCTTCTTGTGGCTTTAGACTGGCCTTAGATACAGGCCAGAAGCCAGCCAGGAAGCTGTGGGCGGGGAGCAAGGCGGAGGGATGAGCGTGGCCTGACCAACACTAGGGACAGCGTTAGCACTAGCTCTGGACCCTGGCTAGAGTGCCTCAGTGGCGCTGAGGTGCCAACCGCTGTGCTCAGCGCTCCAAGGGCACTGGTGTGAGACTAAGGCCCTTTTCACACAGACACGCTAACTCTGCTAAAAACGGGTGTTACATTTTATTATACATGTTGCAGGGCACCCATAGAGCACACCTGCAGCCCTGCAACATGTATATCAAAATGTAACATCCATTTTAGCAGTGTTGGGAGTGTCTGTGTGAAAAGGGTGAGGCCGCACGAGCAGTTGTCGCCGCCACACTGCAGGGCCGGTGTAGGGAGCTGGGCACATGGTCGTGGAGAAGCCAGGCGGGCTGCCCCCTGTCGGAACCACCGCCAGGGCAAGCCGCGACACCAGCCAGATGAGCGGGCCCCCAGCCCTGCCTCGACCAAGGTCCCACCCCCACCTATGACATAGCTGCGCATGATGCGTGACAGTGCCCTCCACTCAAGGCCCCACAGCAGTGCTCCTCGTGCGGCAGGGCAAGCGAGGCCCCTCCACAGAAGTAGCCCCACCTTGGGCAGCCGTACCCCAGTTTGGGCAAGGCTGCTCTGTTACGCGCCCTCGGGATTTTTCAGGGACGTGTTGCATAGCAACCAGCCGGGCCAGGGGAAACACAGGATGGACTGCATCACGTGACCTGCCTGCCCAGGGATGGGTAAGGCTATCTGAGGCGTGGTAGCCTTCCCGTTCTGTCTCGGGTGGCTGCATCCCCCGGTCCTAGCACTAGCCGGCCTTAGCAAAGCAAGGTTATGAGTCATAAGGCCGGCTAGCGCCAGGACCGGGGGATGCAATTTAAGGCGTGGTAGCCAAGACAGAATGGGGAGGCTACCACGCCTTAGATAGCCTTAACGTACGACCAGGCAGAGAAGGAAAACTAGATCTAATGACTTTAAAGGTCTTGCATTTTGAGCACGGCGCCATGTTTCCTTTCTGATCGAATGAGTAAATTATTGCGGAATGCAGCTGCCGTGCCGCCCACAACCTCCCAAACCCCTCTTGTGACGCACACTCTCTCTCTCTCTCTTCAGGTAAAATCCTGTTCCGGAGAAGCCACATTCGAGATGTCGCCGTGAAAAGACTGAAGCCCATTGATGAATACTGCAGGGTAAGGACTCTGCTCTGCAGAGAATGAGGGCTGTGGGATTACAGATAGAAAGCAGTGAAAGGTGATCAAAGACATTTGTGGTGAGCGCGCAGGCTGCTGTGAGGCGAGAGATTTCCGGTCTGACACATTTTTGAAGCCTATCGACCTCTTGAAAGATGCTTGGAGGGAGGGAGGAGAGGAAGAGGTTTGTAGGAGAGCTGTTCTTCCCAAAATATCAGCAAAGGGAGGGGAAACGGTTCTGCAAAATAATGATACTAATGACAATTACAAATTATTATTATTATTATTATTACTAATTATAATTATTTATTATTAATAATAATAATAAGTAAATAATACTTTTTATAATGCCCCTCCCCCACCAAATGGTGCTCGAAGCGCTTCACATAAAATACAGTAAAAGAACATAAAATCCACTTTAAAGGGGAAGGTACAGTAAGGGGCCCCAGCAGTGGTTCCTAACAAAACTTGGAGAATCAATAAGTCCTTGGGTGCTTCTTAAAGGTGAGGAGGGAGGAACTACGATGGACATCCAGAGGCAGTGAGTGCCACACTGCTGGTTCTAAGAACATAAGAAGTGCCAGACTGGGTCAGACCAATGGTCAATCTAGCCCAGCATCCTGTCTCCGACAGCGGCCAATCACGGTGGCTTGGGAGAAGCAACCAACAGGTCACAATGGTGGATCCATTCCCTGTTCTTTTCCTCCAGCTCCCGTCATGTTCCCTGAGCCTGTCTGGCTAATAGCTGCTAATGGATCTATCTTCCAGAAACTTGTCCAAACCTCTTTTAAACTCAGCTATAGTACTGGCCCTTACCACAGCCTCTGGCAGGAGATTCCACAACCCAATTATACGCTGAGTGAAAAAATATTTTCTTTTATTTGTTTTAAACTTGCCACCCATGAGTTTCATGGAGTGTCCCCTAGTTCTAGTACTAGCTGAGAGGGTAAATAACGGCTCCTTGTTTATTAGTTCCACACCACTCATGATTTTATAG
>QEPC01008216.1:184578-211223 GCA_003113815.1 Sphenodon punctatus
GACAGGTGAGAGTGAGGGAGGCCAGCAAGGAGGAGGTTGCAGGCGAGAGATAACTATGGCATGAACAAGGGTTTTGGCCAAAGAGGTAGAGAGAAAGGGGCGGATCCGAGCAATGTTATGGAGAGCGAATCGGCAGGATTTGGCCACAGAGTCAATGTAAGGTTTAAAAGAGAGGTGCATGTCAAAGATGAAGCCCAAGCTAGGGGCTTGAAGAACAGGATGGATGGTGACTCCCTCGATGCAGATGGGCACATTAGAGGGAGAGGAAGAGGAGGGAGGAAAAATGAGGAGTTATGATGTACTACCTGAGACCCTCCAGGATTCCCAGTAGAGGCCTCACCCAGATGTACTACCAAAGACCCTCCAGGATCCCCGGCAGAGATGTCACCCAGGCGTGTTCCCCGAGACCCTCCAGGTTCCCCAGCAGAGATGTCACCCAGGCGTGCTACCAAAGATCCTGAATCAGAAATATCGGGGATTGAACTTGGGACATGCTACACGCAAAGCGTGTGCTCTACCACCTGAGCCACAGCCCATCCCTTGGCTCAGGGGCCCAGGATTGCCTTTGAGGTCACAGCCCGAGCCAAGCCCCACCTGATTGGGCCGAAGTGGGTCACAGCGGGACTGCACATCTGTTCCTGGGCTGGTATAGGTCTGCTATGGCCAACTGCCATGGCTGCCCGTCGTGTCAGGGGGCGGGGAGCTGGGCACAGTGCAGGGTGTGGGGTTGGCCGGCCGTACGTTCTGGGTTCTGCTCGTCTAACAGCCCAGCCAGGCACATATTTTCAGTTGGTGCAAAATGTGGCAGCCCAGGGGGTGGGTCGCCAGGAGCGCATTACACCGGTGCTCCAGAGTCTGCACTGGGCGCCAGTAGCTTTCCGGGCAAAATGCAAGGTGCTGGTTTGACATATAAATCCCTAAACAGCTTTGGTCCCAGGTATCTGAAAGATCCGCCTCTTCCATTGTGGCCTGTGCGGTGGCCATGCACACTGATCCCCTGTGCACCCCCATGCATGGAGCAATCGCTGTTTTGGCCACTTGCTCCATGAATGGGCGACGGGTGGAGGCGGGTGTGCAAGCCTGTTTTGCGAGAGCACGCACACCCACCCACCTGCCACGGTGTTTACACAGGTGGCACCCACACATGCACACCCAGCAGATTCAGGTGTGCATGCGTGGGTCCGTCTCGTGTAAAAAGGATCTAAGTGAAGGTGGGACGATGTGCTTTTACCATCAGATACTTACTCAGCCAAATGGGTCGTAGTTTACTGAGCCCAAGGCAGACGAGAAAGAGACAGTAACTCTGCTTAATGGAAAGTCTTGTCATCTGGATCATCCAGTCAAGGAAACTGTGATAAAAGTCTTATCTCATGAGATCAGGCTCTGAGCACAACAATTAATGCAGTGTTCGGCTAATAACGGCCGAACGGCTATCTTTAAACACGCGTCACTTGTCCTGTATCCCTAACAGCATTCATTCCGACAGGAACTGTGCGAGACACGTGCAGTAAGAAACAGTGTCATGGGTTCACTGAACAGATCTGCCAGCTAGAAGTCAGGAATTTATTCCGGAGGGGTTCAGACATGACATCTGACCTTCACAAACGGGAAACTGGTTATCTGGGGCACAACTGTCTGCAAATGGTTCATTACCGGTCATTTCTGTGGAAGATGTTACAGCAGCGGTCATTGCAATGAGTATCAACAGTTCAACACTGTGATTGCTTGGAGCTGCCCATCTCATCAATAGGGGATTTCTCTGTTGGAGAAACCTGTTTTAGACCTTCAGATGAGCACAATCACCCCCTTCATCTGCAAAAAACCCCAAACTTTCTAGCCAGGGAATTGGCAGATGCAGCTCGGCCCAGGGAATTCTGCAGAAATTTAGATGAAGGTTCTTTGGTTGCTAAATTTATCAGTGATGCCCTTCGCCTTTCACCTTCAAAAGATTCACTTTCCATCTTGTCAAAATAGTTTGGCCCCAAAATGGTCACTGAAAAACTTTGAGTGCTTTTAGATGTTATAATACTCACTCAGGGGCTCCACCATCAGCATCGCCGCCTTGCTGTTGGTATCGCCAAGGTGGTTGGTGGTAGAGGCACATCGGAGATTTTTCAGTGGTGGAAGAAGTTGTCTCCGTTCATAACTCATAACCCGAGACATAGCTGTCTCGGTGCATACCCAGTGTCTGGCAGCTGTGGGGGACTGGATGAGGGCTACCCGACTGCGACTGAATCCTGACAAGACGGAGGTGATGCTAGTGGGTAGGTCGGCGGAGTTGACAGCTCTATCGATTGATGGGTTTTGCCCTCCGTAGACATCCCAGGGGCGGAACCTGAGGGTGCTCCTCGATGCGCAGCTCCGCCTGGATCTCCAGGTGGAGGTTGTGGCGAGGAGTGCCTTCCGCCAGCTACATCTGGTGCCGCGGCTTCGGCCACTGGTTTCGGCTCCGGACCTGGCCACGATCATCCATGCTTTTATTACCGCTCGGTTAGACTACTGCAACGCGCTCTACGTGGGGCTACCTATGGTGACGGCCCGGAAGCTGCAGCTGGTGTAGAACGCGGCGGCCCGGCTCCTGGTGGGGTTGGGCCGCCGGGAGCACATTACACCAGTGCGCCAATCTCTGCACTGGCTGCCAATAGTCTTCCAAGCCCGATTCAAAGTGTTGGTTTTAACCTATAAAGCCTTACACGGCCTGGGCCCTGCTTATTTGCGAGAACACCTCACTCCCCGGGTTCTAGATTGGCCCCTGCGGTCATCTGGGGGCACCTTGGGGCCACGCAGAATAGGGCGTTCTCGGTGGCTGCGCCACGCCTCTGGAATTCCCTCCCGGTGGGGGCACGTCTGGCCCCGGACCTCCCAGCCTTCCGCAAGAACTGCAAGACCTGACTGTTCGTCAGGCGTTTGTTGAGGGAGAGGGGTAGGGTTGGGGTGGGGGGAGGGGGTGTTTTTGCTTTTATAACTGACTATGTATTATAATTTTCAATTTTGTTTTATATTTTTATATATTGTTGTCAGCCGCTCTGGGCTGCCTGTGGCGGGAAGAGCGGGATACAAATCTTGTTAATAATAAATAAATAAATATATAAATAAATTAATAACCAAGGATGTCTTCAGGCCTTGATCTTGACTAGATCTGGACAGGTAGTGGGTTTATTTTTTGCAGATATTATTATTATTATTATTATTATTTATTATTTATTAGCAAACATTTATATAGCGCCAGCAATGTACCTAGCGCTTTACAAAGTAATTGAATAGACACAGTCCCTGCCATTTTAAGGTAGCTCTTCAAGTATCAAAATAACATCTCCAACCACAATGAGTACATGCATATCCAATTTTGGGGTGTGTGACAGGGAGCGTTGCTCACCTGTCCCAAGTTCCTTCGGCGAGCTCTAAAAGGCTAGCACCGCTAATGCAGGGAGGGAGGAAAACCCCGCTGGCTGGCAGTGGCGCTGATTGTAGTGATGCTACAGACAGCACCAGCGGTGTGAGGAGGACGTGAGTCTGGTGTGTGGTCTATAAAATAAGATCTATGCCATGGAGAGACAGTGAGGAGGAAGGCAGGCCTCAGGCTGTGAAGTGCCTGAGAGAGGAAGCCTCAGAGAGAGAGAGAGAGAGCGAGAGAGAGGTGTTTGGAGCTGGAGAACAGGCTCAGGGTAGACTGGAGAGCAGCCAAAGTGAAATTGACAAGGCTGCTTAGCTGCCATAGGAAAGACAGGGAGGCTGAAACTGACTAGCCTCCTGCAGCAAGGCTTGAATAGGCTTGTGGCTGGGGCTCTCTCCGGTAGGGGTGGGACACCGGGGAAAATACTGGATACCGGATGTACCGGTATCGGATCTCCCTGGTACCGGATTTACCGGTATCGGCATACCGGATTTTTAACATTGCGGCTATTGACTTCAATGGCCGCAATGTAAAACAAATCCGATACCACAGCCAATGTTAAAAATCTGGTATGCCGGTACAGGTAAATATCGGATTTAAATACCGGCAATATCGTATCTTGGGAGAACCGGAATTCCCACCCCTACTCTCCGGTGAGGACTTTTGGAGCCAGCGTGGGCTGGTTGAGGGATGGGAGATCTCCCTAACTACCTGAGGGCTGAACAAGGTGCTGGTGTGCGGGCCAGCTGGGGAGTGTAAGACTCCCTTAAAGAACAGCTGAGCGAAGCCAAGAGACGGGGAGCCGTGGATCCTAGCCAGGACCCTGGTGGATCCAGAGAAGTGCCGCAGAGAGGAACCCCAAACGGAGAGCTATAGGAAGACCAGGTCCCGGGGAGGAGTGACCCAGAGGCCCTGGAGCAGCTTGTGAGAAGCCTGCATTTGGAACAGATTGGGGTTGTAGCTGGGGCAGAAGCCTCTGGACTTCCAGGACTAAGGGGATATTTGAGGGGTGTAGTAGGAACCTCACCACAAGGGGGTACTCTGCTTTGGAGGTTTTTTTTTTGGCATTTTTGGTTGTTCAGTCATTTTGGTATATTTTTTGGGGGGCGTTTTTGTCAACTGCACATGCATAATAAAAACATAACAAATGGTAGAATGGGTCAGACCAATGGTCCATCCAGCTCAGCGTCCTGTCTCTGACAGTGGCCATTCTGGGTTGCTTTGGAGAAGTACCCAACAAGTCATAATGGAGTGATCCATTCGCTCCTGTTCACTCCCAGCTCCCGACAGTCAAAGTTGCCTCCCCGACTTACCTGACTAATAGCCATTTATGGACCTATCCTCCAAGAACTTATCCAGTCCTTGTTTAAGCCCAACTATGCTACAGGTCCTCACAGCATCATCTGACAGCAAGTCCCACAAGTGAATTGCATGTTGTTGAGTGAAAAAATAATTCCTTTTGAAACAGGGCTAATATTGTCAAAATGAAATAACCAAAATACTGAAATGATTGAACAAACAGAAAAATCAAGACAGAATAACAAAATGGATACCCAACTGAGTGTAAATGGATAGTGGTTATTACCTGAACTGCCATTTTCAGTTCGCTTCAGGTATGTTTTAGCAGGTAGGGATTAGGGCTGAAATGAGAATGGAATCCGTTCTCGCGAGAATCTCACAAAGCCGGTGAGATCTCATGAGATCTTGCTCTGGTCAACAGCACTCTGCGCGTGTGCAAAATGGCCACGGCACGTGAGATTCTCGCGAGAACGGGTAGAGAACTGGCCAATTCTCGACTCATTCTCACAATCTCGGCAAGAACTCGATTCTCACTGAGATCTGTGAGAATTGCAAGGGCGAATTTCAGCCCGAGTAGGAGTAGGGTTTGAGAGTTGTCTTATTGGTATTTTTATATAATTTACATTTCTAATTGGTTTTTAATTTACATTTTATATCTATCTCTGTAAATCAGTATCTTGTGTTGTGAGCCGCCCTGGGCCTTTAGGGATGGATGGAATAAAAATTGGAAAAAATAATTAACAAATGAACAAGCAGAAGTTATTTGGGAGGAGAATGAGAAGTGTGTACTCCTGAAAAATCCTCTTTGCTTCCTATTTTGAAGTGACCAGAGTGTGTAACCCTTAATTTGAAGTCAAGTATCTCCCTCTGTTCCCCCTTCCCTGTCTCCCCTCCTTCTGTCTTTAGATTATGAGCTCTCGGGCAGGGACCGTGCCTATTTTATTCTCTGTAAAGAGCCAGTTACATTTCTGGCGCTATATATAAATGCTAATAATAATAATAATAATTGATAAAGGTAAGACTGTTTGTTAGGGGGGAGTCTGCAAATTAACTACCTCTGTTTGCAGCTACAGCGAGAATGTTCGCAAATGGGAGTAATTACTTGGACTGAATTAAATCAAAATATAGCTACTTCGGTTCAATACCGTTTGTTGGAATGTGTCCTTGGTGGGGAGGAGTGGAAGTGGAGCTGAACCAGATAACTCAGTTGCTACCCACAGATAAGACCCACAATTTTGGAGTACCCAATGGGCTACCCAAGTGCCAGTCGGGCACCCAATTACCCCAAGATATTGGGGATTTCTGTTACTGAATTATTTATTACATGGTTTTAGTGATCAGTAAAACGGTAAATTGGAACAGCAAATGGGAAGTTGGAAAATTGGAACCAGAAGTCAGAAAATTGGGATGAAAAAAGGAAAATTGGTATGTTGGGTTGCCTGTCAAGCACTAATCAGGAACCAGTTAGTACCCCATGTTACCGGATTGGGTTGAATGACATCACTTTGACCGGTATACTCATTTTCTCAGGCACTCATTTCATTTCTCTTCGGAAGCTTAGCAGGTACTCGTTTCATCTCTCTTTGGAAGCTCAGACCCAAACGAGTGCTGATTGATTCCAGATGAACATTATCCCCTCCCTATCACCTGTCAAGATCTTTTGAAAGAAGGAGTTCATAATTCTTACCACTCGAGACCACTCGAGCTGTCTCTTTCAGAACGGGGGTTTGCACGTTTGAGACAGGTCTGAATTATTATTATTTTTAAACCAGAGACAGAAACAATAAAAGCAAAGCATGTCTGAACCCGAATAGGAAGAGTATTTGGAGGAAGACAGGACCATGCGGCGAGGTCTGTAGAAAGTACCGTGTCAACCCCCCTGAGTCTGTGCACCTCCTGAAATGAACAGTTGACTGCCACACTATGCCTGCTGGACCTCCCAAGGACTGTGTGATATTTCATTACTTTTAGAACAGCTCAGGGAAATCGCTGCGCTCTCCGATAATTAAACTATTTTTCTGGCAAGGGAAGGAGAAGCATTTAAGAAGCGATGTGAGGCGAGGGGGGGAAGAGGGCCAGAGCAGGGAATACTTTCTCATAGATAAACATAAGCCCACATGGCGCTGTGAATGTTTTCCCGGTTGCGTTAGAGAGTAGCTGGACAGAGCAGGCGAGCCATGCCTGCCAATAATTCATTGCCTGCTGGAACTGATATCTCTGGATCGTTTCCCTGTTCACCATGAGCCTGGAATTATGTGTATGCGAGTTGAGTTCCTCTGAGAGTTAAGTTGCGTCGGAGTCCATCTGAAATAAAGAACAGCTTCATTGCTCTGCCCAGCCAGGGGCATTTTATACAACAAGGCTTCTAAACTTTGATGGCCAAAGTAAGCCTCTCTGCGAGTGTGTGTGTGTGCAAGATACACACTTAATGCTTCTGAGTGACCTTCCTTGGCCAGTTCGGCAAACCCCGGCGCTCTCCTCATTCAACCCCTGCCTCCCATGACAAACTGATGTTAGCTGAAGCTAGGCAAGATTTAACCTAATCTATGTTTGGGGAGGCAAACCCTGAAGACTCACCTGTTAGTGGGAGAAGCCCCTAACTGGAGGACTGGACTGGTTATAGGGCGGGGGGGAGTCCAGACTCAAACATACCTCAGGGTTGTCCCATGTAATTATAGAGAATAAACTGGCTGATAGCCTGAGCTAATTCCCCCAAGTGCTCACCGGAACAGGGTCCTCTGCCATAATGGGCATTAGGGGAGAGAGGGGAGGGAGGGGGTGCATGGGTGAAGATGGGGTGCGTGGGGTTTTCTTTTCAAAGGTAATGAAAATTTTATCTTCCCCCTGGGCCCCGCAACTTCTAAAGAAAGGCACCCAAATTCCTTGAGGAGCTGAGCACCCCGCACTGAGCACCTCAGTTCTCCACACCCAGTTCTAAAAGGTATTTCCCTTACGCAGGTACCCAAGATAGGTAGCTTCCCACATATTCTCCATACCTGTAGTAAGTGTGTGGAGAATAGCCGTGTATGGGATGAAGTACTGCAGGTGAGGTGGCCAGAGCGTGCCTTATCCCAGGGCAACCTGGGATAACCGCCAAGGCCCTGCTATTTTTGTCTGCTTCTCGCCCCCCCCCCCTCCTTCCCAGTGAGGCTACAAACACGACCACCTCTAGGGTCCCATGAGGGGACAGAGCCACAGGGAAGGGGGGTGAAGTCAACAGAGGCCCTACATTATCTTCACCCTGGGCCCCTCAACTTCTAAGGCCTGCCCTAGAGGTTGCCTATATTCCTGCCCTCAGTGCTTCAGTGCAAGAAGGAATGTCCTACTCCCCTCCCAGATCCCACCTTAGCCTGGGCCAGACAGGACCACGGTCCTGGGCCTCACGTAAGAAAAGGCCCCATGAAAAGTCCTAGGTGGAGGAGAGGGTCCCATGAGGGGCAGGCACCAGAGTGAGGCCATCTGAAAATGGCTGCACCAGCAACGCAACTATAGAGACATCAACAAGGGCGTGATTGCTGTGTGTGAGGGGGCGTCATTCTAGACCCAACCAGGATGTGGACCAGCAAAACCTTGGCCACTAACTGGTGGCAGCGTATGGACCAGTGAAACACAGCTTTTGACTGGGACTTGTGGGTTGCTGGATTGGTTCCATCTAACATATAGCGCCATCCCCCCGGTATTAATGGCCGCAATCCCAACCCCTCTGTGAGCGCCACCAGGGGCACGCGTGCACCACTCCGCATGCGCGCTGCCCCGCGGCTTGCCCACAGGTCCCATGCTGGGGGCATGCACGATTTGGATGTGTGGTGCGGCCTAGCTTGTTGGGTCTTAACTGGCAGCGGTTGTGTGTGTATTATTAGTAGAAGCAGTAATAATGTGATTATGTTAGATTTATGTACCATTGGTTGTGTACCTCCAAGCACGGAAAAACTGAGCTCAGGGTTAAGGGAGCAAAGATAAAGGCAGGCACACATGGAGAGGGGACAGATTCAAGGCACAAATCCATGATCTTGGCCCTCCTTTTCTGGAGTGCGCCCCTGAAGCACCCCCTCCCTGACCTTTTATGCGACCTTTGGCGCTTGGAAAGTGGCCCCCTGGACGGAAAAGGTTCCCACTCTTGCACTAGATCGTTTCATCAAACCAAGGCACCCTCCCCTCCAACCCAATTCCCAAATGCAAGCCTGCCCCCATCCCAGCCCCCTGGCCACAGTGCAGTTCTCAATGTCTGTGGGATTTCTCCGAAACCTTTTCTAGAGTGCGGCAATTGAAATGCAGGGCTGCGTGCTGAAATAAAGTCCCAACGGCTCCCGTACGTGGGAGGGCAGCTGGTTGGGAGCATGTTCTGCTGCTTTAAATACCCAGCACAGATAAACAAGCCATTGCTGATAACGTTTGGCAAGTGAAAAGCTTGTTGTACGTAGGCGCATTTTGCTCTTTCATAGCTTGTTGCCATGCAAATCCGACCGACCGGCTATTACGCGTTTCAGTTGTCTTTGCCGATCCTCGGGAAAAACCTTACCGCTTCCCAATTCCTTTTATCCACACGCCATCTGGTTTCCTCTCTTTCTTTCCCTGTCTTGAGCTCCCCTCTTTTCCTTGACCCTGTCCGACAGTCCTTCCTTTGTTCATTGCCCCGGGACCGCCTGTCACTCTTCCCCAGACTGCTGGAATTGCTCCCTTTCCTATGGGTGGGTGATGACAAGAGTTTAACGCTGCCTTCCCTTCCCAATCTGCTATTTGTACGCTCTTAGATTCCACTCTCTTGGCTTGTGTAGATAGTGGAGAGAAATACAGTATAGGTGCAGTCCTCACCCATTCAAATCAATGTGAGTTTTGCCATTGACTGTGGTTCAGGATTTCAACTCATGGGTGATTGATTAAGGAAGGTGGAGGTGAAGTATATCGGTAGTAATCCTATAAGCTCCCAACCCCCAACACCCATGCAGTGACCATGTACACAAACCCAATCAGCTCTTTCCTAACAGCCATAAACATAGCCCCAGGGAACAGAGGAGGAGGCCATGGGAGGAGGGGGATCCTGGAGGATTTCCCTCCCTGGGGCCATTTTGAAAATTGGGACAAGCTCTGTGGGCCACATAGGAGTTGGGACTAGGGCTGTAGCGGAAAGTCGCAGTGGTAGCTATTTCTGCCGGAAACAGTGTTTCCGCAATTAGTGGTACAGTGTGGCAGAGGCTTTCATTCCGCTAGTTTCATTCTGCTACTTCCGCAGTTCCGCTAATTTCATTCCGCTACTTCCACAGGCTTCACAAATAGTGGAAACATGACATTTTCGCTACTTCCGCCAGCGCCACAAAATAGCAGAAGAGTGGTTTTCCGACAGTTTCCGACAATTCCGCAATTTTTCCGATAGTTTCCGAATTTGCAGAATGTCGGTGGAATTAGCGGAATGTCGGCAGAAAAGCCGCGGTGTGGCATGGGCAATTCCAAAATGGTGAAATGGAATCGCGGCGCGGTAACAGCTGTTGCCGCATCAGCCTTAGTTGGGGCAGGTGCTCTTTAAGAGTGTGCTCAGAATGGGGGAAAGTAGGGATGGATCTAGATCATGGATCTAGATTATGGATCTGGGGGTTCTCCACCCTTTTCCAGTCACGAGCACTGGAGTGACATAAGTGACTACGTGGGAGCACTGCATAATTTGCATGAATGATTTGCATAAATATGCATAGATTAAGTCTCCCCTCTGCAATACAATTTAATTCAATCCAAAGGAGGACTGTTTCAAAGTGCCCCCAAGCACTACGGACAGCTGGCTTGGGGAGCACTTTCACACATCGCCTCGAGCACTTGGGTATTCCCGAGCACCAGGTTGAGAACCCCCGATCTATACCAGGAATGCATTCTCTCTCCTCGAGGTGATAGCCTCATCTTTGCTTTCTTCCGCGGAACCTCATCTCACTCTTTCAGTGCTTAACAGTCGGGGCTGGATCCAGGGGCCAGATCCAGGAATTGGGAAGGGGCCAAGTTTAAAAAACAAACAAACCAAAAGCAACTAGGAGCTGGATTTACCCCACAAGCTGGAGGCTCCTCATCCCCGCCCCAGGAGAAGTTAATCTGGGTCTGAATCCTGCAGTCCTTGCACTCTCAAAGTTCCATTCATTTCCCCAGGAGGATTGATTGCTCAACTGGTTACAGATTAATCCGTACCGAACTGGAACAGCATGATAAAAAGGCCGGTTTCAGTTCGGTTCTGAAATAAATTTTTTAAATGACTGTGCATGTGCAAATGGTCGCCGGTCCGTTCTGCGCATGCACACCCTTTTCCCTGCCGCCACCGCCATCATTTTGGGAAAGGGCAGCCAGTCAGCACATACCGAGTTGCCATTTTGCATATGTGCAGACCAGCTGCCCTGTCTGCCATTTTGGAATTGGTCGTGCATGCGCAGAGCAATCTAATCATTTTGTCCATGCGCAGAATTGATTTTAATTATTTTTTATTTTTTTGAATTGATTTTAAATACAGATCGATAATATGAATTCACATTTGAGTCCAATAACTTCGGGAAACAACACGAAAATAAAAGGAAACCAATTTCCATCCAAAGGACCACCCCTAGCATTCACTCTGCTCCCTCCCTCCCAACCTTGTACTTGTGCATGTGTGAGTCTTGTGGGCTCTTGGCTGTATGAAGATTTTGTTACTCAGTTCTTGGTGTTGGGATTTTTTGCCCACCCCTGTTAGAGATACTGGAGCTGGAAAATTCAGCTAAAAAGTTGGGTCATAAAGTGCTTAATTTTCAATACTTCCTCCACCTCTCTAGAAGCAAATTCCAATGCTTCTAAAGTCTGGCAACATGCACAACAGCACAGCGAACCTCATCACTCTGTCTTGGGTTTTGCTTGGTTTTTTTGTTTGCAATGAGTCTTTATGCATCTTTTTGACTGAGATAAAGCAGATCCATTGAGGGTTAGTCAACTCCCATTCACCCAGCCACCCCTCTGATTGACAACCAGTCGTACTTTCCATCTGTCTGCCAAGATTATCTGAAAGGGAGTTCTGGTCTTCTGCCTCATTTGTTCAATTGCCTTAAGAGACCGACAATCCCATTCTGCCGACCACGTTTACGGTGTCTCTAAGAAGCTTTGGTATAATTAATCGCTTAGGGAGCCACTTGATTCCAATCTACCTTAGCAAAGAAAGCCCTAAGCTCCAGCCTCTGCTTCTCTTCCTCAAGAAAAATCTATTGGTTATGCACGAGACGGAGCCTTGATCTGTTCTCTCCCCCATTTTGGACGGATTTTGAACTTTCTTTGACATCACCAGAAATTGGATGGCGGATTCCTACCACGTTTTTTGGTTTCCTCTATTTTAATGCCGTATTTCTAGAAACTTAAAATAATTGCTACTACCCCCAACAGACTGGGTGCAACTGGGGAAACCCGGTTGATCTGTCTTGGTGGTGTTGGGTATTAATTGATATCCATTTACCACCCAACGAGTCACTTGAGTTACCAAGTTGCCGTTACCACTTTCCTGAATTACTGGCTATTTCTGTCTGCGCAGGGCACATTGCTTACCACTAGCCTGGTCACAAGTTTAACTGCTGGATGCAGCTTTTCTATTGGCCAAGGTGTGTCAGGCTGGGTGGGAGTGTCAAGCAACTGTGCTATCGGCCAGGTGGGCTCAGGGGCTGTGTACAAAGCCAAAGAGAAAAGCCATTTCCATTTCCATGGTTCCATTTCTCTTTTCTGCTGTCACCTCCATATTGGAATTTGGTGTTAGTGGTGAGTGGGTGATCTCGCATCCTGGCACTAATGTCAAGCCCACCGTCCCAGTTCAACAGCCCCCTCCGGGATCCCAAAGTACCATTTAGTTCTTGGAGGTGAGCTGTGCAGGCTCCCCACCTCTAGCCCTATTCCCGCTCTATCAGTGAAGTTCTGGCTAGGGATGGGCGAACAGAATGCGGTTCGGATGTTCGGTCGTTGGGTTCAAAACCCGAGTTCGGGTTCGATGGTTTGGTTCAGCCATGTTCGGGTTGGCCGAACTTGACCGAACAGTTAAAAATAGCGCTATCGAAACCGGAAACGAAACCGAAACCTAATATTTGGCCCTGAAAAGATGTTTTTCCTGCCCGCGAACTCATCTGAACACGACCGAACTGTTCGGTCATTCGAGAGTTCGGTTTGGACGTTCGGTTCGAACTCCGAACATCCAAACTGCATTCGCCCATCCCTATTTCTGGCTGCTGCTCCCACTGTCAGGGCTGCTGTTCATTCTCCAGGCGTCTCACACTGCCAGGGTCCAGTGCCCCTTCATTAGAAGCCCAGCAAAACGCAGGGCCCTTTGTACTAACTAGACGCCCCTCCCTTTCATTTCAGGTCAAGTACTCCTCCGTGATCATTTCTTTTCCCTTGAAAGCATAATTCAGCCGACATTCTTCCAAAATTTGCAGCATTCCTTCCTTGCTTTAATTGCACGTTGTTTCATTTTGTCTAAATACTCCCCCCACCCCATCTCTTCTTGCAGGCCTTGGTCCGGCTTCCTCCTCACATTTCCCAGTGTGATGAAGTCTTCAGGTTCTTTGAGGCACGACCCGAGGACATCAACCCTCCAAAAGAGTAAGTACCATTGTCGATTTTCACCATCGCTCCAGAACTCCTTTGTTTGCAAGGAAGGAAGTCAAAGGTCCTTCTATTTTATTACATCAAGAGGATGTGAGAACAAATTCCACTCCACCCCACTCCCACCCCCCGCCAGCTTTTCCAATGCTACCTAGGAAATGTGTTTGTAATTAGGCAAATATAAGCCGGGGTGTGCACCAGGAGGAAATTCAAACAAATCCCACAACAAATCCAGCTGCCATTCCACTGGAAACTCTCTGTCCACTTCATCTTTGTTCCTTGCTAATAAGTCTAATGAGAGAACCTTTCTTTCTTTGTTGGTTTTACCTGATTGCTATTGCCCAAGGACTCATTAAGCTCCCCCCAAAAGCATTAGCTCAGCGGCCAGGGGATATCCTGCCAGTGAAATATCAGCTCATAATTACCACCCACCTCTTAAAAATATACTCTTGTCCAAAGATTATTTAATTGTCTTGCTGCTCTGGGATTATGATCCGCATCCAAAGTTGTCTCTGGAGAGTTTATTTCTTTGGCAGCAGAAAATGAAATATGCCGGCTGAGCGATCGGAGGCCACTGAAGACAGAGCAGAATTAGAATCTTTATGATAGATGGGCCAATCACAATGGAAACCATGCCAAGAACTGGGAAATTTGACTTCCATTAAAGAACTGCTCATTTCTGAAACACTGACAATGGGTCAAAACACACGTGACAGTGGCCCAGGCCAGACGCCTACCTGGTCTGGGGCAATTCCAGGCCAATTGGTGGCTGGGGAACAGATGGGCAGCTGGTTCCCTGGCCCAGGCGGGGAGGGGGGATGTCTGTATTACACACTCCACTAGGATACCTGAGATTTCTTTTCTCTTACTCCCTGAAACAGGGCATGTTGCTGGCAACTGCCTAGCCCTTTAGGTCACATCAGCCACCTAACTAACCTCCGGGGCTGTTATAATGGGAGGATCGCGCCAAGTCAGCGCTAAGGCTAGCGCAGGCGGGGAATAGCATCTAAGCAGTAGGACATGTAGGAAGCCACTGAGTGACTTCTTGAGGGTAACTGGGCCTTGGCTCTGCCTCAGGCTAATCTGGGCCTGGGGTGGGGGCTTGGCCCAAGCCAGGGGAAGGGAGATATCTTGCCATAGGAGGGACTGGGCGTGGCCAGTGAGGGGCCAATGCTGAGAGGCCCCCGAGATCCTGTATCTCTGACGAGTTGTGTAAATAGTATTTTGTGTGCACTGTCGGTCTAATAAAGACACTGGAGAAATGATCCTGTGCCGGCCTTGGTCTGTGAGGCTGGATTCTGACAATACTCACCTCAGGGCCCAGCAAGCCCTTCTACACTCCCCATCTGCCCACCCCCAGTATTCACGACCTTTGGGAGACTCACTTGCTAGACGGATCTCGACCCCTTTCACAGTGGACCTCAAGCGACCAGTTCTCCCGCGAGTGAAAAGCATGACAGGAACGGGCCTAATGACGTTAAACACCACCCCCCCTCGCGCACACAAACGGAGCGTCACGTGATTCCCCCTGCCGTGATTTTGGCTCCCAGCAGTTCATACCTGTCACGAGTTTGTGAACCAGTCATTTCAGGTGCTGTTCGTGGCACCCAAAAAATATCCAATTGCAGTTTGAACAAAATCCTGGGTATTTTTGTTTTGATTTTTTCAACTTCCACTCCCAGATTTTCAACTTCTGGTTCTGGGTTTCTGAACTTTTTGCCAGGTTATTTTTCAGGTTTTGAGGGTAATTTCAGGCACTCGAAAAACAAAAAACGAAATTCCAAGTATTCAGGTATCCTAACAGCATTTGGCTACTAATACAGATACCTGAAATGGCATCTGAAAATGGGGGTATTGCCTGTGAATAGCAAATGGGACCCCCGTATCTGCTCTACCTCTGGCTTCTGTGTTTTTCTCTGTGTGGCATCATATTTCTATGAGAGTCACCAGAAGCATAAAAGGATCTAGAACTGTTTGGAAGTTGAGTCCTTTTCCCCCCCATCTTATTGGGTGTTTTCAGATGGCCATCCCAGACCTGCTGCCAGGGGGTGCCCCCAGTGACTGCCCGCTTGCAGCCCTACCTGGGTTGGGTTTAAGTGGTCCCGGTGGCTGCCACGGCCCACAGTTTGCCCACACAGGGCCCCCCTCTCCACACCATAGAGTTGCGGGTGGAGCGCCTGGCACTCTAGGCTGCCATCTGCAATTCTCTGGTGTTGGCCAGGGCAACCCCCAGCCAAGAGCAGAGCGGCAGCAGCCATCGGCCAAGCAGACAGACAGATACCCAATAGCAATAGCACATACCCCAAAATAGCTCGCTTTGATTGCCTGCTTTGATTTGATCAGCCCGCTTCTCTGGCAGTGCTCCCAGATGTTCCGGAGCACCGCGAGCAAGGCTGGACCAGGGACAGCCTGCTCCATTTCTGCTCCACATGCACATCTGGCAGCTCACCGTCTCGCCTTTAGATGGACGGGGAGCCCCTCCGGGGGGGGGGAGTGGCGGAGCAGAGAAGGGGTTGCGGGGGCTCCCAGTCTAAAGCACCCATTGCCTATCGCTAGCCAGTTCCAGCTGAGAACCATAAACAGCTTCACAAGCGTGAGTCAGTTTTTGAAGTCGCTCTGCCAAGTTTGGCAGATAGAAAAATGGAGTCCACAGAACAAGCAAGGGAATTGGTTTGCTGAAGACGGCGATGGCGTTTGGAATGGACTGCAGGAGACGTGGCTCCCCGTCCTCCAAGGGCACTGTCGGAAAGTTGATTGAGGGGTGGGGGCACGTCCAAAAAGAGCAGGCTGAAGAGCTTCGACCACCCCCTTCTGGGATAGCCCCCTGTAGAACACTGTGGGCGACTTTAGACACAACGGTGCTTAAGACGTTTGCTACACGGCTGTGCATTTTGTCTAAGCGCTGTCTGCCTCCACTGGTCTGCCTCCTGTTAGCCTCCCATTAACTCCTCGTTGGTTGCACCGCTGTGTCGGGGGCAGCCATTGAGCATTTCCCCTGTCCCCGTGGTGAACGTTGTGTCTAGAGAAATTGGGCAGGGTGCTCTGCTCACAGCCATTTCCGGTGTGTCTGCCCCCAATTCCTCCACTCCGCGCCCCCACCAAACAGCTCGTTCCTTGCTGCGCACCGTCCGTGCGCTCTCCCAGAGCACCCGGGGGTGGGGGGGTGAGCAGGGAAGAATCAGCTGCAGCATGGAGATGAGGCTCAGGCAGTCCCAACCGCTCTCCTGCATCGACTACAACTCCCACAATTCGAGGAGAGTGCTTCCGCCAGGAGAGCTTCCGGCGCGACCGGCAAGCAGGATACCAATTAGCCCCTGGATGTGGAAAACAGCAACGGGGGCTAATCGGGGGTGGGGGGAAATGTAGGTCATAGAATGGTGTCAATACACATTCCTTCCACCACCTTTTGCCGTTGTGTCTAAAGGTGCCCTGTGACATCGTGATGCTCCAAAGGGGGTGTGACATCGTGCCCTGTGATGCTCCAAAGGGGGTGTGACAGTGTCTCTCTTCCCCATTTGGCATAGGTACGCCCTTTGTGGAACATCATGAAGTCACAATGATCGAAAGGGGTGGGAGCAGGCAAAATTCGGGGTGGAGGAAGTGCCCCCTTACTCTGTTTATGGTCCTTTTTACATACCCCCCCCACATGTGCAGGTGAGGGGGTGCCCGTGCGAATGCCTTGGCAGGTGAGGGGAGGGGCACCCGTGAGAATACTGCAGGCAGTGGGTGTGCTCCACCCACCTCCACCCTCGCACGGAGCAATGGGCGCCAACACCCGATGCTCCATGCGTGGAAATGTGTGGAGGTGGGGTGTGTGTGTGTGAGAATGCATCCCCACCCACCGCGGCCCATGTGAAAAGGGCCTATGACCCACGAGATTTAACCCTTCAGTCCTTTGCTTCACGGTATAACTCTACAACAGGGTTGAGGATGGGGTGGTCCGTGCGCTGTGGCTCAGGAGGTAGAGCGCATGGTTTGCACGTATAAGGTCCCACGTTCAATCCCTGGCTTCTGTGGTTCAGGATCTCTGGTGACATGCCTGGGTGAGGCTTCTGCTAGGGATCCTGGAGGGTCTTTGGTAGCACATCTGGGTGAGGGATCCTGGAGGGCCTTTGGTAGCACGTCTGGGTGAGGGATCCTGGAGGGTCTTTGGTAGCACGTCTGGGTGAGGGATCCTGGAGGGTCTTTGGTAGCACGTCTGGGTGAGGGATCCTGGAGGGTCTTTGGTAGCACGTCTGGGTGAGGGATCCTGGAGGGTCTTTGGTAGCACGTCTGGGTGAGGGATCCTGGAGGGTCTTTGGTAGCACGTCTGGGTGAGGGATCCTGGAGGGTCTTTGGTAGCACGTCTGGGTGAGGGATCCTGGAGGGTCTTTGGTAGCACGTCTGGGTGAGGGATCCTGGAGGGTCTTTGGTAGCACGTCTGGGTGAGGGATCCTGGAGGGTCTTTGGTAGCACGTCTGGGTGAGGGATCCTGGAGGGTCTTTGGTAGCACGTCTGGGTGAGGGATCCTGGAGGGTCTTTGGTAGCACGTCTGGGTGAGGGATCCTGGAGGGTCTTTGGTAGCACGTCTGGGTGAGGGATCCTGGAGGGTCTTTGGTAGCACGTCTGGGTGAGGGATCCTGGAGGGTCTTTGGTAGCACGTCTGGGTGAGGGATCCTGGAGGGTCTTTGGTAGCACGTCTGGGTGAGGGATCCTGGAGGGTCTTTGGTAGCACGTCTGGGTGAGGGATCCTGGAGGGTCTTTGGTAGCACGTCTGGGTGAGGGATCCTGGAGGGTCTTTGGTAGCACGTCTGGGTGAGGGATCCTGGAGGGTCTTTGGTAGCACGTCTGGGTGAGGGATCCTGGAGGGTCTTTGGTAGCACGTCTGGGTGAGGGATCCTGGAGGGTCTTTGGTAGCACGTCTGGGTGAGGGATCCTGGAGGGTCTTTGGTAGCACGTCTGGGTGAGGGATCCTGGAGGGTCTTTGGTAGCACGTCTGGGTGAGGGATCCTGGAGGGTCTTTGGTAGCACGTCTGGGTGAGGGATCCTGGAGGGTCTTTGGTAGCACGTCTGGGTGAGGGATCCTGGAGGGTCTTTGGTAGCACGTCTGGGTGAGGGATCCTGGAGGGTCTTTGGTAGCACGTCTGGGTGAGGGATCCTGGAGGGTCTTTGGTAGCACGTCTGGGTGAGGGATCCTGGAGGGTCTTTGGTAGCACGTCTGGGTGAGGGATCCTGGAGGGTCTTTGGTAGCACGTCTGGGTGAGGGATCCTGGAGGGTCTTTGGTAGCACGTCTGGGTGAGGGATCCTGGAGGGTCTTTGGTAGCACGTCTGGGTGAGGGATCCTGGAGGGTCTTTGGTAGCACGTCTGGGTGAGGGATCCTGGAGGGTCTCAGGTAGCACGTCTGGGTGAGGGATCCTGGAGGGTCTCAGGTAGCACGTCTGGGTGAGGGATCCTGGAGGGCCTTTGGTAGCACGTCTGGGTGAGGGATCCTGGAGGGTCTCAGGTAGCACGTCTGGCTGAGGCCTTTGCTAGGGATCCTGGAGGGTCTTTGGTAGCACATCTGGGTGAGGGATCCTGGAGGGTACCAGGTAGCACGTCTGGGTGAGGGATCCTGGAGGGTCTCAGGTAGCACGTCTGGGTGAGGGATCCTGGAGGGCCTTTGGTAGCACGCCTGGGTGAGGCTTCTGTCAGGAATCCTGGAGGGTCTCAGGTAGTGCCTTGGTGAGGCCTCTGCCGGAGACCCTGGAGAGCCAGATTTGAAACCCTGCTGCTGTGTCAGGTTGTGGCAATACTGGACTAAGATAGACCATTGGTCTGACTCAGGCAGCTCCTTATAACTTCAGGCCTGGGGGCCAAATGTAGCCCACATTTGGGGGGCTTTAAGCCCCTTTCCAGGCCCTGGTTCTGGCTCCTTGATCCAGTTTCTACCCCCAAGTGCTAAAAGATCAAGCTCAGGGCACTCGGAGGGCTTTACATATAACACAACTATTAAACCTCACAACAACCCTATGAGGTAGGTTAGGCTGAGAGAAAATTGTGACTGGCCCAGCGTCACCCAGTGAGCTTCTGGCTAAGGCAAGACTTGAACTGGGATCCTCCCCCCACCTTCCGGAGCAAGTACTGCACACTTAGCCAGTACACCGCCCATGAGAGGCACAGTCTCATGTGCCACAGAGTTTCAGTTCACGGCGGAGTCCTGGGGCATCGCGGGCCCACTGTTTGGGCCAATCAGGGCCAGTGTTTGTCAACATGTCCACCCCTGTCTGTTAGGGTGTGCACTGTCTCCGTGTGGGCAAAGCTTCTAGAGCAGACCTAGGGCGCTTTTTGACGAGACGGAAATGGCGGCTGAGCCTTTTATCAGCCGCCATTGTCGCCGTCCGTTTGAATCCCGGACGTGCTCTAACGCCGGGTCTCCGCCGCGTGAAGCTGGCCCGGCGATCCTGCTCCCTTCAAGGCGGATCGCCAATGTGCCGGCTTTATGCCTCACTTTCGGTTTTGCGGGAAGGGTGTGCATGCGCAGAACGAGGTGCATGCGCAGATCCTCTCTGGGCCATGTCTAAACAGCAGACACGTCCCAGAGAGTATCGCGGGGGTGGAGAGGCGGCAGCGGCAACGATGCCGCTTGCCTCCCTCTCGTCAGAAAGCGCCCCTAGCGGTCGGAGCAGCAAATGTGCTCACCGCTCTCCCTGGGGCGTCTCCTGTTTAATTTCACTTTGGAGCACTCAGAAACAGCACTCAGAAAGGCCAGGGAAAAATCAAACAGGAAGCAAACAGCAGGGGGAGCTTCCTGCACCCAGATTTCCCCGTGGCTGTGAGTCATGAGGGAAGGGTGATGGTGGGCACGTGTATTGGGTTTGCCATGCAAAACCTCCTGAGTCGGGGGCTGCCCACACCAAACATGGGACTCCTGTGGGCTGTCGTCCATTTATTTTCGCTCTTAGTTTCAACTCGGTTATTAAATGTGATCCGTGTCCCTGGAAAACACAAAGGGCAGCTGATTCCATCTCATTTCACTAATGTCCGCGTGACATTAATCTAGCCAGGTTTCAAACAAATCCCGCCACCTCTTCTGTAAGCAAACATATCTCCGGGAAGGTGTGTAAGGTTTCTGCTGGGAGCCCTTCACAAAAGATGCATTGTCGGGGCTGGAGATTAGCCCTATGGAACAGCTAGTGGAAACAGCATGGTGTTATTCTTCCCAGAGCGGAGGGGAAGGGAAGGGGAGAGGTCTAAGATCTACAAGACCACCGTGTGGGGTCCAGGAGAAGGGCATCCCTGCTGAGAACTTGAAGCTGAACAGGGAGTGTCGAAAAGAGCGTCATTGGGTGTTTTTACACACACATTTCTCCTGGATGTTTGCTGTTACATCCTGAACTTGCTGTGTGTCTAAATCACTCACCCAGATCTTAAGCATCCAGATCTTTGAACTTCTGCGTAGAACTTCTCCCAGAACTTTTGTGTGTAAAAAGTTCTCCTGGTTAAACTGCTTTGCTCCAGGCAGCTGTGGTCACTTGGTTTCCATGGCAGCCCCTCACGTCTACAGCTGCGGCTGCTTTAGGCTGCTTCAGGGCAGTGTTTGTGTGAAGAAGGCATCCAGGAACTGCCTCAGGGCAGTGTGTGTGAAAAATGAATCTGGAACTTACTTGTGGACTTGTGAACCCAGAAGATTGAAACATCCGGAACTTTAACGTGTGTGTAAAAATCTTCATTATCAAGCTTTGCAAAAAGCCCTGACTGATCTTCCCCTCCTACCTTCCCCAGGAACAACTTGACGTGCTGTTTTGAGCACATACGGTCAAACTCTTCTTCAGTTTTGACATCTGTGTTTAACCCAGGGGTGGGAAAACCTCAGGCCCAGAGGCCAAATGTGGCCTATGGCTAGCTTTTATCTGGACCCTTTCAAAGTTCCTGGATCCGGCCCTTGGATCCATTTTCTCTGTCCCAAGCATTGTAAGACTGAGCGGACGGTAAGGAGGAAGAGATGAGGGCATCCCCACAAGGATAGGGTACAGGTTTATGGGACAGATCCCAGATCCTGACCCTCCTCTTTCTGAGAGCACCCTTTAAGCACCTCCACCTGCAGCTCCTAGATGGCCCCTGCAGCTCGCACTCATTTCCAAAATGGCCCCAGGATGAAAAAGTAGATGCCCCTATGGCCTGGTATAATCCGTTCACTTCTCTGGGGCTTTATAACCCACTGGTTGGCATGTGCTATGAGTCCCTAGTCCACCTCGGGCCAGAGTCTGGAGGGCAGACAGCAACAACGATGGCAGATCATGTCTTCAGGATCTAGAAGGAATGGGAGTTGGGCCTAAAGTTGGCAGGTGGCCAGTCAGGCAGCCGAGGCAGGCAAGTTGGAGGAAGCGGTGGAGGAGGAGGAAGAGGAGGAGGAGGAGGAGGGAGAGTGTGAGCCACAGAGAATGGGTGTCTCTTACAACTCCAGCTAAGGAACCCAACCTAGCTCTTTACCTCACGTTCTAGAGGCCCAAGTTGAGTCCGTGGAGATCGTCAAGATAGTAAGTCCTGGAATTTCACAGGTGTAACTGAGGGTAGAATTTGGCCCGTAATCTTATATAGACAGTTGGTTAAAAACTGCCTGCCTGTGAGCCCATTGTAGTGATCGGTTGAGCTGCTGTGATATCACAGAACTTTCAGAATCATCCCAACTGCTCTGAGGGAAGAGAAGGGCCATACGTGTACACATCACCATATGTGGCCATAGACCTGGACTTCCATTGTTGCTTTTCATTGCCTGCTACAGATTTCTCAAATTCCACAGGCTATTTAGAAACAATCGGACAGATCTTTGGCCCTCAGTCAGTAGTTCAATAGATTGTTGTTGGTTTTTAGCTGGTGTGAGAAACTGGGCCTTGAACCCATACCCTTGGAATCCTCCACGGCACTGCCACCACACTTTGGCTGGGCCCACGTTCTCCCATATAGGGATGGTGTGCTGTCTAGGCCACACCCCTTAGCCTCCCCATTGGCTCTCACTCCAACCTCATCTCTTACCCACCCCCCCAAGCCCCAGCTTCCTGATTGGCTGTTTGCACAACTATCGCTTCTTTCTTCCGGCACATCCTGACCGACGCGCACCCATGACCCACCCGCTGCCCACTCGTGCCCACACACGGAGCATCAGGGGAAAATTGGGGATGCTCTGTGTAGGGGAATGAGCGGGTGCGGCATGGGTAGGGGGTGCCACACCCGTCCCTGCCCATATGATACCTCCCCCCCCCCCTTACTGGAAGTGCATGTTTGCTCCATGCGGCGCATACGGACCTGACCCCCCAGCCGTGTCCATGTAAAAACGGTGTCAGTCTCAGTGTCCCATCTGTAAAATGGGCATAGTAATGACCTACCTTAAGGGTTGTTGTGAGGGGGAACTCTGGATAAGGAGTGCAAAGCACTTTGAACATTGAAATTTCTATCATCATCATCATCCATCATCATCATCATCTATAAAGGATTTATCACAATGGTTTATTTTTTTTATGGAAGGACCTTTTATTTGAGAGCCATGAAGTGCTTCACTGCTTTATGGACTATCAACAGGCCCAGGAAAGCTTAGAAGCCTAGTAAGTAGTCTGTATAGGAGTTCCATCACTGTGTGAAGTTCATACAGTAAGAGCGTGCAGAGAGGTCTTCTTGGTGCCTGTTCACTAGCTCTGGAGTTCGTTCCCTTCAAGGTTTGCCAAAGTCTAAAGCTGAGCATTTTTCTGGAGTTAATGTAGGACCTACTTATTCGGCCAGGCTTTTAGCTGGCGGGGACAGGGCCTGGGAGTGCTGTGATTCGTATAGGGGAGGAAAGGGGATGGGATAATGCCAGGTAGGGATGGGATAATGCTGATAATTGGCAAAATCAGATTAATCCAATAATGCCAATAATATCGGTATCTTTATATCATTTTTTTAACATTGCCAATTTTTCAGATCTTTAACATTGTGGCCATTTTAAAAATGGCCACAACGTTAAAGATCAAAAAAATCGCAATGTTAAAAAACCGATATACCAATACCGATAAATCCGATATCGGATTAATCTGATACCGATAAAACCGGTAACCGATAATTCGCTGATAGCCCCATCCCTAAAAGGGTCCCCCTTTTACTCTGGGGTGAAAGGCTCCAAGTCCCACAGACAACCACCTTGGTCTCGCGTGCTCCCGCCCTAGAGGGAAACAACACTTCCCCTCTTCTTGATTACATGGGAGTTCCAAGTTCTTCTTCGAGGATCTCCGCGATTCTCACGAATGGGATTCACTTCCTGCTTCGCAGGCACCGGAGACCTAGTTGTCAGCAGTTCCAGGCAGATTCCTGGAATGAACGTGGTGAGGGCTCCGCCCCTCCTCCCTCCCCCTCCCGCCCCGTGAAAAACGCGGGCTCACAGTCTCACGATGACGGGGCCACATAAAGGGGGGAGGAGCCCTCGCCGCCTCAGTTCCTTCCAACTGCGTCGCGCTTGGAAGCCCTTTCTGTACTTCTCAGTACTTGTCAGCTTCTGGGGAAAAAAAAGTAAAGTTTTATCACTTTCCTGTGACCTACCTTACAAGAAGAAGAGTGCAGTACAGTGCCCTGCCTGCAGGGTGCGCCCCAGACACCCCTCCCGCGGCAACGGAGCGTGCCCGGACCTCCGGGCTTCAAACGCTGCCGACCCTGCCCTGCCACACTCTCACTGAGCGATAAGCACGGTTTGTGCTTGTTCCAAGATCCCTGCCCCCGCTACCTCTCGTAACGGGGTTCCGGGGTGTGTTGGGATTCCCTACTTCTCTCCCTCGGGAGTCGTCAGGCGAGACGCCACCAGGCAGTCACCTACCTGGATCTGCCTTCAGTGTCAAACCCTACCCCTGGATCCGGGCCCTTTTTATACCTCCGCCTTCTGCGCCCCGAGTGAAGGCCTGCCCTTCCCAGCTGGGGCCTCGGCTGGGCACGGTGCTCCCTGACAATATCAGCACGGTGCCGGGGACCCACCTGCACTCCGCGGCCCTCCGTGCTCTCTATGGGGCCAGCGGGACTGAAATTTAGATCTTTCTTGGGTTTTATTTTTGTGCATTTGATGTCTGTTTAGTTGTTTTGTGTTGTGAACCACCGCGAGCCTTCAGGGAAGGGCAGGATGAAAATCCAGTGAATAAACAGCGTTTCTAAGGCAGTGAACCAAGTGCCCAATTGGTAGCCAAAGCCCCTACAGTCAAGTCTGTACACGCTCTGCTTCCGAAAGAAAACCGGCTGTTTGAAAAATCCTCTTTGCAACCTATTGACCTGCTCTCTGGTTTTTCACAAGGCAACTGAGACTCTCTGAGATCTGAAAGGTTTTGCGTGGTCTCTAATTGAATTTACACTGACGGTCCGGTCAAATATCCCCCCAGTAGGTCAGAAGGAGGGCGTCAAACTCTTTATAACCCCGCCTGTATGCAGGGATCTGTTTCACTTTTCTCTTTAGCACGATTGAAAGCTCGGTTGCTGGAAGTTTCTTAAATGAAAGTGAGTCACATCAGTGGGGAGCCGTAACCGTCAGGTTTATTGATCGTGTCAGCCGCTGCATGAGCCCTGAGCCCACGGCTCTCAAATTTCAGAGTTTGGTGTAAAACCTGAGATGGATTCTCCATAAGAACAGAGGAGTATTTTTAGGCGCCCATGCAGCCCTGCAACATGCATGATGATGGGGAGGCACTTGTCTAAAAACACCCATAGTCCGTGCCAGACTGGGTCAGACCAATAGTCCATCCAGTCCAGCATCCTGTCTCCAACAGGGGCCATCGTCAGTCGCTTCGGAGACAGACAGACAGAGTTTCCTTCCCCCAAACCTACTTTGCTAATGGCCTTTAATGGAACTATCCTCCAAGAACTTATCTAATTCTTTTTAAAACCCAGCGATGCTACTGGCCTTGACGATATACTCTGGCAACAAGTTCCACAAGTTAAGAAAAGAAAATACTGTCTTTCGTTTGGTTTAAATCTGCTGAGAGTTAGGGTATTTTCAGACGTGACGGGGCGACTTTCGCCCCGTCACAGAATCACCCGAATGATTCCCCGCCGGAATCCCGCCGTCATGGCCAGCAGACGTGCCGGTCGATTCCGACGGGGAATCTGGGGGGGCGGGGCGCCCCCCGGGGCATTGACCACGGCCCGGACTCAGCGGCGGGCCTGGCCACTGATTCCGGCCCATGGTCAGGGGACAGACATGACGTTCCCGCTGACCACGGGCGGGAATCTCATTGACCACGCTAACGGCCCTGGTCCGGGCAGGAGGGCTGTTTGTGTGATCAAAGAGATTCCCGCCCGTGATTCACGGGGCTGAACATCTGGCGAAAATCACGTTTTGCCCCAACAATTGTTACTAGCTCACGGTCACCATATGGGAATTGACTGTGGTTCACCGTGATCTCGTAACGTCTGAAAATATCCTTCGTTTCATGGAGTTTCCCCTCGTTCTAGGACTATTGGAGAGGGTAAATAACAACTCCCTATTTAACTCATCCCACGCCGCTCATGATTTTATGAATTTCTGTCCTATCCCCTCTCACTTGTCTCTTCTCCAAGCTGAAGAGCCCCCAGCCTATCCAGCCTCTCTGCATTGAATGATGTGGCCCTACGCATAATGTAAGCACGGAGGTTATTAAACCCATGAGTAACCAAGTACAGTTGCATGTGGAAAAGGGGGAGAATGAATAGGTCTGAAGCAGAGAAGCAGAGTCTTGGAAAGACGGAAGGGGTACCGGCTATTTCACTCAAGTAGTTTTTTCCTGTCCAGCCACTCATTAGTCATATCCTTAATGGAGCAATCAGCCCTGATAATCTGGGTGCCCCTGTTGCAGAATAAAGGACAATAGTTTTGCTAATGCTTAACTTTACCCACAGAATTGTTTCCTTTGGTTGAGCGGCTTAAGCAGAGGATGTTGGAGCCAGGACTTGGGTTCCGTTCCTATCTCCCTCGCTGATTTACAGGGCAACCTTTGACTGAGCCATTTTAAACCTCTTCTTTGGCCGGCCCCACTATAAGTATCTGACACACTGATGTGATCAACTGTATCTTTGGACTGGATAATAAATAACGCCTTTCCCGGCTTCTGTATTTGAAACACAAATACTAGGGCCGTGTATTCGGATTTTGAGCAAACACTGTGTTTCCTGGCAAATGTGGTGTCTGACTTCTCAAACTGGTCCCCAGAAACTGCAGCACATACCCTGTGCTGGGATGGGCCGTGGCTCAAGTAGCAGAATTTATGCTTTGCCTGTATAATGTCCCAAGTTCAATGCCCGGCATCTCTGATTCAGGGTCTCTGGTACCACACCTGGGTGAGGCCTCTGCCGGGGGTCCTGGAGGGTCTCCGGTAGCACGCCTGGGGGAGGCCTCTGCTGGGGATCCTGGAGGGTCTCGGGTAGCACGTCTG
>QEPC01008216.1:224910-254816 GCA_003113815.1 Sphenodon punctatus
TTTTTTTGTATTCCAATCAGGATTCCAATCAGAATAAAGTTCCAATCAGAATTCCGCTTAGCGATTTGCGCGTGAGCAAGATGGCTGCCGTACAACAAAACGTGTACTGTACGGTGGCCGCCATTTTGCTGTGTGTTGGTGGCCATTTTACACATGCCCGAATGGCCCTAAAATGTTTTCGACTGCTTTGATCGGAATCCAAATGAATGGTCGTTCGCTTCATAGTCTGAGCGGAACACTGAAAACGTCCGATTCCGTCGTTGATGGAAACCGGGTGAAAATCAGGATTCAATCCTAGAAGAAACTTGAGTTCCCCATTGACTTTCAATGAGAATCTGGATTCTAAGTGCCCAAACCACTTCTGAAAACAGGATTTAGGCTGCCGTTTCCAACTGTAGCAGTTCTAACAAAGTCAGTGGGCAACCCCAGGGTAAGTGCTTTTAAGGACTGCAGCTCTAGAACTCTGTGCCACTTAGGAACGCTGGACAATTTGACCGATTTGCCAAGTTGCACCCATGTCTTGCTGAAGCCGGGCTCCTCTCTGTATCTCCTTCACATCAATACACCTCTTTACAGTTAAAATGAAAAGCTGGTAATATAGCAGGAAGAAAACAGCAGAGTTGAGTAGCGTTCCAGAACGCTGTTGAAAGCTTTCCTGTAGGAGAATGGCACAAAAAGAATCTATTGTTCTCCTGGTCCCCTCAATGCACACAGCAACCCTCTGTTGAGCTCACAGTAACTACGCTATTCGTGTTCCCGATGCATCAGTGTCATCTCGGCATCGGGAGGGGGCAAAGAACAGGTCAGGGAGAGTGGGGCATCCTGACAGTACCATTCCCAAGAGATATAGGATTTCTTCCGGCCCTTCCCAGCCACTCTGTTAATCTCCGGTGACTCAGCGACCCTACTTTATAGTCATTATTTACCCGGGAGGGTAGCTTTGACAGCAAGAGAGTGTGAATGGACCGGAGAGCACGCTCTTGGAAGGTGCCTTGCAGCTTGGAAAGGCAGCAGATACTAAACAGATGCGGGGGAAAGGGCCTTCAATGGAGCAGTATGTCTGAGTAAGTGGTTGGAAGAAGTGGGAGCTGTGGAGAGGAAAGGAGATAAAAGGAGGCTTTTAGGCATGAGAGAGAGAGAGAGAGAGAGAGAGAGAGAGAGAGAGAGAGGAGTTTTGCCTTTTCCAGATGTAGCATTTGCATTTGGAGGAGGCGAGAGGGGGCCAGGCTGATGAAGGCTGCTTTGTAATCCTGCCTTCCAGAGAATGAAGAAGGGGCTACTTTGAAATTAGGTACCTTTGGGTTATGAGGCAAGACGAGGAGTAAATACATCTCCCCTCCCACTTCATTTCATGGACTGGCTGGTCCCCGGCGTGTTATGGAATTGTACGTTGTGACCTCATTTGCATCTGTCATCGCGTGGCAGTTTCCCGCTGACCTCGTCGCGGTCGCTGCGAAACCCCTTTGAGCAGCGACTTTCCACCACCACCCCCTGCCGCGTTTGACTGCAAGCAGCTGTTTGGTTTTGTTTTATTTTGGTGAGATCATAAAAAGCCACAAATGGCTGCCCTAATGCACCTTGGCCCCTGAGAATCTAAATAATGCATTTCCAGGAAAATGGAATGAATCTCAAACGAGCAGACTTGTTGGCATTAGCAAACAAGTGATGCATTCTGAAACTGTGCTGGGGTTCCCAGCTTTGTGTAGGCCGAGGGGCGGGGCGTGGGGGGCGCGGAATCCCCAGGCCATGGTTCCCTGCCCCCCATTCTCTGCCCCAGTGTGGCCCATCAGCCATGCTCCACAGCCCTCTGCTGGTCTGCTGACCACGGGATGGATGCAGCGTGCTTCTGGGCCCCCTACAGAGATGATATGCCCCCTTTTGAAACGTTCCCAGCAGCACTCAGGCTGCATGCAAAAGGCTGGTGTCAAGAAGGAAGTTTTCAGAGTGGGCAGAGGTGACACACTGGCCCCAGTCCCAGCCCTGCTCACTCTTACAACTTCCTTCCTGTTTGGGTTGCTGCCACTCCAGGGGAGGAGCCTGGGAGCTGGGATGGAGGCTAATTTTGGAGGTCCGTTATTCCGATAAGTGTTCCAGGAAAGCCAGGAAGGAGAAAACTCCCCATTGCCAAAAACTCTCTGTCAAAAGAGAAAACCAAATTGTTCTGTTAAAAGCCAAACATTTCCTGTCCCATTTTTAATACACAAGGACCCAATTTTACACCCATCCCCCNCCGGGCTGCTCTCTAACTCCTTTCCTAATAGGCCTGTCAAAACGGCAGAGGCGCACTGCACTTCTGTGCCGAAATAACCCAGATGCCGGGAGATGGACTCACTGCATTTTCCACATCGGCAGCTAAGGGGGAAATGCAGTGAACACGGGCAAAGGTACGAATGCAAATAAATGCAAATACTAAAAAGAAAAATACAGATCCAAATACAAATAAACTCCCAGGTATCTAACAAATCGCCTCCTCCCTTATGTTTCCTGGTGGCCCTTGAGGTCTCTGTGGCCACCCCACAATTATGGAACTTCCTCCCCGTGGGGGTCTGCCTGAGCCTGCTCCTCATCCGGAAATAATATAAGGCCTTTCTGTTTGGACGGGCGTTTGTCAGGCAGGGTTAGGGTTGGATGGGAGTGGGTGGGTGGGGGAGGTGTAGGGGAGGGTTGGGTTGGACGTGAAGGGGTTTCTTTGTCAATGTTAATGACTTTTTATACTGTTTTTATGATTGTAAGCTGCTCTGTGCCTCTACGTGACAGGCGGCATATAAATTTGATTAAATAATAATAATAATAATTAATAATAATGAATCTTTATTTTGATATAGCGCCCCCGTGCCCTAGCACTCAAAACGCTTTACATGTAACTAACACACAACTTTTTAATCCTCACAACAACCCTGTGAGGTAGGTTAGTCTGAGAGAATATTGTGACTGGCCCAAGTTCATCCAGTGAGTTTCTGGCTAAGATGAGACTTGAACCAGGGTCCCCCGCCATCCTTCCTACCTCCTGGTCCAAGTACTGCACACACAGCCATTACACCACACTGGCTCTAAATAAATAAATAAATAAATTGAATACTCGCGCCCAGGCACAACCCTAGTCAAGGCCCCAAGAGGGTTCACATTATGTGGAGATGGGGAAATGATCCCAACTGATATTGTCTCCAGCTCAGCGCCACTTTCTGGGTCGGCGGGCGGAACGGGATAGATGTGCCTGTGACCCAGGCAGCTGGAGAGCTGTCCCACCGCTCCACCCCCCACCCCGGCCCAGGTAGNCCGATGCGATCCAGATGCCCCTGCAGCTGCTGGGCCACTACCTTTTCAATAACCTTCCCTAAAAAGGGAAGGTTAGAGACAGGCCGATAGCTGGCAGGGGAGTCAATGTCAAGCGATGGTTTCTTGAGCAGAGGCTGCACCACTAGCTCCTTGAGGCAGTCCGGCACTCTGCCGTCCCAAAGGGAGGCATTGACCACCCCCACCAGCAACGGCCCCATTGTCTCCCTGCAAGATTTCACTAGCCAGGACGGGCACGGGTCTAACTCACAAGAAGTGGCCCTAACCACCCCAAGGACCCTGATCACATCGGTGGACACCACTGAGTGGAATTGATCCCACAAAACTGGACAAGATAGGGCTTCCATAACCTCTGGGTCTCCTAATGTAATAAGTGCAGCATAGAAGTCGCAGTGAATACGAGTGATTTTATCCACAAAATAGTCCACAAGCATGTCACAGTGAGCCGTGGACTCCACTCCATGGAGGGAGGCCGGACTGACCAACCCCCGCACCACCCGGAAAAGCTCCGCTGGTTGATGCCAGTACTGACCTGCACGTTTGTTCCAGGCACGACAGATATGGGCGGGGTTGGCGGGCGGCCCGGAAATGAACCAGGCCCATGGTCCGGCACCGCGAGCCACCCAGCCAGCCAGAGCTGGACGAAGAACCAGGCGGGCACGTCTGTTTGAACCCGTCCAGGGGCAGGGAGGGCTACCCCCGGCCAGCGCAGCTCTGGAGGCGGGAGCAGACATCCCCGCAGCTGGACCCGGCTGGAGAGGAGGGGGCAGGGAGTCATGTGTGGCTGCCTGGCCATGCCCCCAGACTGTGGCCGGCACCCTGCCTTCCACCATGACAGGCAGCCACGCCTTGCCAGTACCGAGTGGTAAAATAAATTTTACCGATTGGTAAAATAGTAACCTGGTAAAGGAAGTGGGACAGAAATTCAGAAAACCGATACCGGGACTCGGAAAACCAGTACCAGTCGCTGGAAAACCAGGATGAAAAACAGTAAATCAGTAGCATCATTGGTGTCCGATGTTACCAGGTCAAGTTGGAATCAGACACTGCCGTTTCAACGGCGATTCTCGTTTGGGGGTGTATTTGTTGTATCTGTAGGTTGCTGGGATAGCGGAGGAGTGCATGGGAAAAGGTCAACAAGGGTATGTTACTCTGAAATGGACTCATGAACATGTCCTTTAGAGAAGGAGTCTCCCCGCTGCTTTAGCTGCACTTGTTTGCAGAGGGAATCAATACTCTTTTTTGTTCTTAACCCCTCTGTTCATGTTAACGCTAGGAGACCAGGGTTCGAATCCCACCATAGCCAGTGAACTTACTGGGTGGCCTTGGGCAAGTCACAACCTCTCAGCCTCAGTTCCACATCTGGAAAACGGAAATGTGTGTCCCTGTGTTCCCCTCACTCTTGTCCATCTTAGATTGTAAGCCTGCTGGTCAGGGACCTGTCTCTGAAAATCTGTGCCTGTGAGGCACTGCGCACACCCAGCAGCGCTAGAGAAATGATTAGGAAGAGGAGGAGGAGGTGGTTACCTCTAAACAGATGTTCATATGAACAAGCTCTCGAAGGGGACAGGCAGTCAAAATTTACGGCAGACTGGTGAACTTTCCTGCTGCCCCATCACGCCTGCTTCATTTCCCCATGCCCTTAGGGGGAGGAAACAGCACTTTATAGATTTGTGTGTGTTTGGTAAATGCACTTTATGGAACAGAGTTTTAATACTGCACTGTACGTGTTTAATTATGTCCATCTGGGTTTGCGGACGCAGGAATTAAATACATAACGCGGAAATGCATCTCCCACAGTGCCAGTGTGTAACTATAAAGGGTTATTAATATAAATGAATGCTTTAAATAGAAAACAAGCTTAGTGGCACCGTTTTGGCCTCAGGCCCGTCTCTGAGGGGTGGAAAAGAAAACCCGACTGGAATAAGTCGCTCTTCAGTCCGTGACAATAAGACCCTTTTTTGCCACCAGGCACTTTTGATTGGTTTGTGCGGAAAGCTGCAGGTCTGATACCTGCTGGCCGGGTTTCAGTCAGGATACGAGTGAAACGAAGTCCGATGGGCATTGCAGCAGGGTGCAGAATCCGTCAAACGAATGTCACAGGCGAGACGGAAGCTTTAGGTTATTAAAACGGGAGAAAGCCATGGTGTTTGGGCCGGCAGCTCCTTTCAACAGTTGGAGATCAGCGTCTCTGAAAGCAAAAACCACTTTGTTTAGTGGGCAACGTAACAACTTGCGCCAAGTTGGGGATGACCTTGTGGAAATTCTAACCCAGTCGTAGAACCGGAGTCTCCGTCTGGGAGCCATATTTATGTGTTCAAATATGTTCAAATTACAAATGGACAGATGACATCATTTCCCTGCTAGTAATATATCGAAAACCCTTCCATATTGACCCTGCCATTCAGGGATTGTGTCCAGTTGGAGAAAAGGCGACTGAGAGGGGATGCAATGGACGTGTATAAAATCCTGAGTGGCACGGAACGAGTAAGTACAGGGTGAGGCTACACGAGCTGTAGGTGCCTAATCTCGGTGCGGACCCGTGTCGNGCATTTCTGAGCACCCCACCAGGTCCCCACCAATCAGGTACCTGACTAACCAAAAAAAATCTGTAATTTCCATTATCGATTTTACGGTCACCAATTAGTAAATCAGGACGGAAACTTAATTGGGACCGGAAGTTGGTATTCCGGGACATTGGGTTCCCAAACTGAGCATGAATCTGATGCTAATTAGTACCCAAAATTTACGAGTTGATCCGGGTACCAGAAATTTGACAGGAACACCTGCTTTTGTGGGCATTTGTTTCAGCTCTGGGATAGAGCAAGAATTTCTTCTCTGTCGCATGCCCTGAGCAAGGGCTGTAAGGTTTTCTCCTGTCTTTCTGCCTCTTTCTCTTTGAAGATAATGGGATTCTATCTAGGGGCTTTACAGAATATTGTATACAGAAGATAAAAGGCCCACAGACTTCTGGTAGATAGCTGGTGACTGCTCTGCAGCTGGTTTAACAGTGATCTATCAGGGAAATCTTGGCCACAAGCTTCATCTTTCAACTTGTCTGCACTGTCTCTAGTGCACCTTGTCCACTGGAACACAAACAGAGGATCAAATGGCAGCATGTTTTGACTCAAAAAGATGGGGCAGCTTATCGAATTATCAAAGCTTCTGATTTAATTGAAATTTCACAGATAACCCTAGACCTGCCAGTGGGAATTCAATTACAACATTTAAAAAAAATAAAAAAATCTTGCATTTTTACTTAGGAGGTTTAGAAAACAGTTTGTTGTGAATGATCTCTCACACTTTCTGCATGAGTCTGGGTTCAACGCTGCTCTCCGTCCTATATTATTTTTAAAATATAACTTTATTTATTATCCAGTCCAAAGATACAGTTGATCACATCAGTGTGTTAGATACAGGAATAAATCTTGTCTATTCCTTTTCCGCTATATAAATGTTTAGAATAATAATAATAATAATTAATAATATACAGATGGCTATTTAAGAACATAAGAAGTGCCATACTGGATCAGACTAATAATCCATTGAGTCCACCATCCTGGGGAAAAACAGATGCTTAGGCAGCCCGGTGGCTTCCCAGGCTGGGGCGAGAAACAACTGCGCCCCTGCCCAGGTCCGGGGGGGGCAGCGAACACACATGCTTGTGACCAGACAGTCGTCTGGCCCCACTCCCAGCATCCTGTCCCCTGCCATGACAGACAGCCATAGTGCCCNTTGTGTAAAGAAAATAATCTTAAAAGCTATATTGTGAGCCCCTGAAACCCAGTCTCACAGGTTTTACAGGATAGATAAGCGGAACAATGGAAATGCCCCAGACCCATCACAGTCGTATTCCAGGCATTGTTCCAATTATAGGAGATGCCGTAACAGAGAGATTTCCAGTGTCTTCTGGTGTTCTTGGATCAGATCCAATAATGCAACAACTACATTCACTGATGTTAGCATAATTTTAAGCGAAACACTGTCCCCATGGCTTTAAATTATGCACGTCATGCCTTTCCAGTTTGCTCCACCTTGAAGGGGAGAATTTATATGACTTTATCCCCTTGGTAGAAGAATATTAGTACCGTGCCACTAGCTATCACAGCGCTGGGCCACCAGCGATGCAGCTAGCATCGAACCCCGGGCGTGATTCTCCTCCACTGATGCTTTGAACTTCCCCCCTGGGCCAAATTTTCACACATTTAATTTGTTGTTGTTGTTGAAAGCCTGCAGCTCCATCGCAGTCATTAAGGTCTGCATAGCACTTGCCTGATCGGCACGTTCTAAGATGCGTTTCACCTGCCTCTCAAAAAACCCCAGTCAAGAACTTGGTGATTTCAGTCATTGCTTAGCACGCAAATCCTATTATCAAGGGGTGTTTTCAGACGTTACGTGATCACGGTCAACCACAGTGAATCCCCACATGGTGATTGCGATCACAGAACGTCTGTAGGGGGGGAACAGAAGTTCCCCCCTCGATGTTCACCCCCATGAATCACGGGGGGGGAAATCACATTCACCATGTGAACGGCGGTCCCAGCGGGACCGGCGCCATTTGCGTGGTGAATGTGATTTCCCCCCCTGATGAAGGGGACCGTAACGTCTGTCTCTTATACACATCTAGATGTGTATAAGAGACAGCACTGAGGGCGTATGGCCCTGTGCGGGCAATCACCACTGTCACACTGCGGGGCAAGTGTAGGGAGCCGGACACATGTCGTAGCTGCCATCTCGGCTGGGGCGGGCCGCCACACGGGCATGCGTCTGGCTATGCCCCGCCTCCCTCCCCTGGCCGGACCAAAATTCCACCTCTGGCCATGATGTGGCCACACACGACAGGTGACAGATGGTACCTACCGCTCACAGCCCCACCCGCAAGCTCACTATGCGGCAAGGCAGAAGGGACCTGGCCACCCAAATTGCCCTATCTGGGCAGCCCTTACTCCATGTGGAGTAAGGCTGCTCTGCGATGCGTCCTTGGGATTTTTCACCTGCCCTGTCTGGGTAGTGGACAGAAGCAGACCCCTGTTCTCTGGCCTAGCCAGCCTTGTCACGGCTGTTAGACACCCTAGATGCCTAGCCTGGTATATTCCCAGCCAGCCTTCAAGGAAACCCCGGTTGACACTGGACCTTGGGTAAGCTTCTGCCTCTGACCCGTGCAGTCGGCCCTCCCTGACGCATGACTCTCTCTAGTGAGGCAGCCAAGGGCAATTTGCTCCTCCTTGGTGGACCTCCGTTGAGCTGTCTGGCTAGCCAAGGCCACACATTGCCTGGCTAGTGATTCCCTCAAAGGGCAGCCGCCATGAGTGCTTTTCACCAACTCCATCTGGGGAGGAGGCTGCGACCTTTCCTTTCCGATTCGAACTCGGCCACTGTCGCCCACGCTTTCATCACCTCGAGGCTAGACGGCTGCGTTGCACTCTACGTGGGGCTGCCCTTGATGGCTCTTTGGAAGCTGCAGCTGATGCAGAATGCGGCGGCTCAACTCCTTCCTGGGACGGGTCGCTGTAAGCACGTTATACCGGTGCGCCGAAGTCTGCCCGGGCTACCAGTTGATTTCTGTGCACAATTCAAGGGGCTGGTTTTGACCCTTAAAGCCCTAAGTGACCCGGGCCCCACGTATCTCAAACTCCCATGCTCCATCGTGGCCCCTGTTGTCAACCGGGGACGCTCTCCTGTGGGTTTCACTCTCGCTTGTATGATGGGGGGCCCGCAGGGTGGCGTTCTCGGTTCCTGCCCCAATATTGTGGCTCTCCCTTCCCCTGGAGGTTCATTGGAGTCCGAGCCTGGGCGTTTTTCAGGGACGATGTAAAACTTGTCTTTTTAGTAACAAAATTGGCAGGTGGGGACAGGGCTTAGGTGGGAGGGGTTGGTGGGTTGGGGTTGGAGCGTCTGTTTTTGTCTAATTGTATTTTAGTGTTTTAATTGTATTTTATATTTCTGTGAGCCACCCTGAGCCTTCAGGGAAGGGCAGGGTAAAATGCTAATAAATAAATAAACAAATAAACAAACAAACAAATAAATCGACTCATAACTTAGAGATANGAGTTTTGGATTGCGATAAGGGGGGACAGGTGAGAGCGAGGGAGGCCAGCAAGGAGGAGGTTGCAGTAATCGAGGCGAGAGATAACCATGGCATGAACAAGGGTTTTGGCCGAGGAGGTAGAGAGAAAGGGGTGGATCCCAGCAACGTTACAGAGGGCGAATTGGCAGGATTTGGCAACAGAGTCAATGTAAGGTTTAAAAGAGAGGTGCGTGTCAAAGATGAACCTACATGGCTAATAGCCGTTAATGGCCCTATCCACCAAGAACTTATCCAGTCCTTTTTCAAACCCAGCTACACTACTGGACTTGATCACCTCCTCTGGCAACAAATTCCACACGTTAATCGTGTGTTGAGTGGAAAAATACTTTCTTTTGTTTGTTTTAAATCTACTGCCAGTTAGTTTCATGGCATGTCCCCTAGTTCTAGAACTATTTGAGAGGGTAATAACTGCTCCCTATTAACTCGTTCCACACCACTCGAGATTTTATAAACTTCTATCAGATGACTCCCCACGGAGCCGTCTCTTTTCCAAGTTGAGGAGCCCTAACCTATCAAGCCCTTCCTCGTACAGGTGCCGTTCCAAACCCTTGGTTGCCTTTCTCACCCTTCTCTGGACCTTTTCCAGTTCTACTCTTGAGATGGGGCAACCAGAACTGCACACAATATTCAAGGTGCAGTCACACCATAAGTTTATATAGCAGCAATTATGATATTTTCTGTTTTATTCTCTCTCCCTTTCTGAATACTTCCTAATAATTCCAAAGTATTTGCTATATAAGCTACTACTTATCACTTCTAGCACTTTACAGTCACAGAGTTTCAGAGACAACTCCCTGCTGCCCAGTGGGCTTACAATCTAAGATGGAGACGGGGGAGAGGAACACAGGGACAGACACAAACATATTCCCATTTTACAGATGAGGGAACTGAGGCTGAGACTTGCACAAATTCACCCAGAGAGTTCATGGGCAAAGTGTGATTCAAACCCTAGCTTCCTAGATCCAAGTCCATCACCTTGTCTGCTAGACCACGATGGCTCTCATATAAAGCAAAGCTCAAATGTTTCTCTGCTGTGAAGATAGCGTTGCCCCGATGGAGCATCGACTCCTTGCCTCTGCAGTCCCATGCGCTGGAATAAAGATCCGCTAGTTGGGAGTCAGGAGAAAAGTAGAAATTGTTCCATTCTGTTCTGTCATACAGACAGGCAGGGTTTCATTTGTGTGGGGGTGGGGGAGAGGGGCTGAGCCTCAGGAAATATTTCCAGTACGAGTGTGAACCCCAGAAGGGGAAAGACCAGGAGAAGAACTGATACCGGCCATTTCAGAGTTAGAAATTAGAGCCCGGGAAAAAATGATTTATATGGTTTTCATTAATGACTCTTCTGCACCACCTCTGGTGCTGGCCGTCATATAGACCCGGAGTGGGGAAATGTTTCCCTTCCAGGGGCCACAAGCTCGGGGGGCCGCATAGAAGTTGGGGAAGTGGGTGATTAAGGGATGATGTGCTCAGGAAGAGGAGGATCATGGAACTGGCCCCTGGATCCATCCCTTGTCCTTGTGTGCCTGCCCTCATCTCTGCTCCCTCCCCCTGAGCATCATCTTTCAGTGCTTGTGGGCAAGCTCTAGGAGGCAGGGGCCAGATCCAGAAACTGGAAAAGGTCCAACTAAAGACTGGTTGTGACTCCACATTTGGTCCCCGTTGAGGCCTGAGGTTTCCTGACTCTAATATGGATTAAATCACAAGACCTCCTGTAGAGAATCCGGCTAGTCCAGTGGCTGGGTTGCTAGCTTAGGAACAGGGTTCATTTCCCTGCTCTGATAAGCTCTGGACTGTGAGGTGTGGCTTCTTGGGCAGGCTTGGGTGCCAAAAATTCATTATTATTTTAATGAACTAACCACTGGGGCAGGGGCCATGTCTGGAGGTGTCTGATTAACATCTCTCGTCCATGTTGGTCCATCTCAGGTACAGATGTACCTAAAGTCTGTACCCAAGCTGGGAGATGCTGCTCGCTTGTCTTTTTAAATTGCAGGGAGGTGAACTTTCAAAAATAGGGGCACGTTCCCTTTCAATGGGCCAAAACAGATGAGAACAGGATTATTATTCTTTCTTGCTGCCAAAATCCCACCCCCACACCCCCTTTTCTCTGACGATGCCAAAATCTTCCCAGGGATTTCTCCTAATAATAAGACCGAAAAGGAAACTTGATGTGACTCATGCGGCGATAATAACACAGAATGAAATGCTGCCATTTGGCAGAGCCGTCCATCCATCTTGGGGAGATTGACAGCTGTAAATGGATTCTACGACTCCGCTAATCATTTCTATAGCGCTACTAGGTGTACACAGCGCTTTACAGTTACGGATTTTCGGAGACGGGTCCCTGCCCCAGTGGGATTACAATCTAATAAGGACAAGGGTGAGGGGAACGCAGGGAGAGACAGTCACACGCTCCCATTTTACAGATAGGGGAACTGAGGCCGAGATATGCCCAAGGCCACCCAGTGAGTGCAAGGCTTGGCCTGGGACGTCCCAGATCCAAGACCAGCACCTTATCCACATTCTCACCACCTACCCAGGAGACAGCGCAGATGGAGAAGCAGAGACCACGTGAGGTCAAGTGACTGGCCCGTGATCATGGCATAGGAAGTATCAGCAGAGCTAGGACGAGAGCCCAGGAATCCTGGCTGTTTATTTAGCATACACCCTTGATTTGAATGTGATAGCTGCTGAAAGAGCCAGGGGGAACCAGGTGGGACTTGGAACTGGGGTGCCATAGAACTGGGAGCCAGCAGGCATGGTCCGCAGCTGGAGCGCCAGAGCCAGATAAGACAGGTCCTTCTAGATCCCCCTTGAGGATGACCCCTGGATGGCGTGGCTTGCATGAATCATTAGCGGATCTGTCCAACCCTGATGGGAGAAGAGCCAGTCAGTTCCCCCACAGGTTGCTCATCCTAAATTGAGACAAAGTCATCGTTAGCCATAGATTAAAATGACTCTCCTGGGATGGACTTGAGTGGGTCCTGTAAAGGAAACTAGATTGGCCTCCAAATACTTGGTCGCTTCGGAGTTTCTTTAACTTAAAACACAGCAGACGAGTCTGGAACGAATTGCATTGGAAGGATGTCTGATATAGACCTGGGCTCCTCCACTTCAGCTCACAGAATAAAGTGTGGACCAACCTGAGCACATGGTTGAGCTTTCCATAGTCCTACGGCTCATTCACACATGCCCCTTTCCCTCTTGCAAACGCATGACTTGTTGCTTAAATCTGCGTTTGCCTGGCCCTGTAGCTACCCATCCACACAGCTGCTGATTTCCCAGAATTTCAGTGGCCTGCCCCTGGCATCAGAGAACAAGGGGAGGAGGAAGTGGGGGAGGATTTCACGCACCCATTCAGAATGTGGGTTTGCACCCACTCTAAAAGAGTTGTTGTGTGAATGGGCCCTCTAAGTAACTTTGGACAAAAACAAATGCGACAGTGACCTGCTCTGGCCAGCTTTGTTCCCCCATTGCGGCCCGCGGGTCACTATCACGTTTGTCCTCAGGCTCCCAGATGTTTGCCCCAGAATGACCCCAGGAGTGTTGCCAGCTAGCCCGGGCTGTTATTTGGCAGAGTGCCGTAGTCAAGGCTACTGCCCCCACTCCCACCCCGGGGTTAGTCTGGGGCAAAGCAGGCCACAGCGGGTTAGAACGTATATCTTGGCCTGTCCTGGATCAGGGCTGCTATGGTGATCTGTGATTAGCTGCCATGGCTGTCCATCATGGGGGCAGGGGGGGACATAGTGTGGGGGAGGGGCCAGGACGGCTCCCCGGCCGAGGTCACGTGTAGTTGGTTCCCCAACCTGACCCCGGTGTCAGTGGCGTGGCAGTGACCGAACCCGGTATCACCCCGCTGTCACTTCTGCTTTTACCCCCCTTCCGAACAAATGATAAGCCATCTGGCCTCGCATGGACTTTCCTTATTTTCCCTGACAGATCTCGATCCTAACTAGCAACGTTTCCACTAGACCCTTCCACGTCTTAGTTGAGTAAATTGCGTGTCCCTTGAATACATTCCTTCTGTTGCTCCCCAGTAACTTAGGGATGAGCGTCGACTTTAAAGAGCTCGCTCTGTAGATCGTAGCATGGTCGCCCTTCAGAGGGGGATGAGCCGGCTCTAGCAATGGAATCCAGTTGCCCAGCCCCTCCTGTCATTAAAACTGCCAAAGCTCCTTGGAGGTGTAAGGAGAAGTGGGTTGTTTTTCTTGCTGCTTTTTTCTCCTCCTTCCCCAAACTCTCCCTGTTCTCCCTGTCCGTTTGCATGTGCACATCTGCTCCTGGCAGCTGGCCGACCTCCCTGTTCAGATCGAGGAAACCTTTCCATTGGGGTGGTAGCTTTGCACATTCTTCCCCACTTGCTTCATTGCAAGGCATTCCTCCTGCCGGACCCCTTTATAAATCGGCAGCGTTTGCATTTGCCGAATGTGTGGTCTTTTACTGTCGTCTCTTAACACACGCCAGCCCCCACTCTGTTCCCTTCAGCTGTTATCTCTGGCACGGATTCTCAACCATGTCCCGTGCAAATCGGTCCCTCGTTCTGCAAAGCCCCAGTGGGTGGGGGAATGAGATGCTGCATGTGGGCTTTGTTCTCCGGGCTGCGATGCAGGGCCCACCTCCCAGAACTCAACAGTAAACACAAATAGACGCATTGTGTACTTTTTCCCTAAGCAAAGCAGCAGCACAGGGTTTCGGAGCTGGGTCTCTTAACAACAGGGAGAAACGCTTCATGCACTAAGCCTCATGTAAGTAAACCTGACATCACGCTTGATGATTGTGTCCATTTGTAAAACCTGGATGGGCTGGCTTGTCTAAAACTTTTGTAACACTATTTTTGGCAATGGGACGAGTAGGAGGTGAGAAGCGGTGAGGAATCGCACTCGGCAAGATACTGAATGTTCATTTTGCTCTGTCTCATTTGTCTCAATGTGTGACTCCATCTCTGAAATCTTCCTCTTGCTAATTTCTTTTTATTTAAAATCTAGGCAGAAAATGCTCCTCCTTGAGCTGCTTTAGATAGGGGATGTGGTTAGAGGAGGCTGCTAGAAGCCACAACTCCTAAGTGCCATCCCCAATTCTGTCACTGATTTACTTCTGTGACCGTGGGAAAGTCACTTAAGGTTAAATTTTGAACAGCGCCTAAACCGCCTAGGCACTGAAGTCTCATTTTCAAAAGTGGCATGGGTGTTTGGGAACCTGGCTGTCCTTGATTTTCAATGGATGTAGGTTCCTTCATCACTCGGCTGCACCTGGCAATTTTGCTCCTAACTAGAGCTGAAACGGGTACCCACAAAAACGGGGATACTTGTCGAATGTCCAGTACCCAAATCAACCCACAATGTTTGAGTTCTAGTCAGTACCCAGTTAGTGCTCGATTCAGTTACCCGGTGGTGCCAGAATGTCGGCGCCCGCCTCTGGAATATCAACTTCCGGCCTCGACGTTTCGTGTTTCCATCCTGATTTTTCAGTTTTCCCAACTTACCGATTGGTAACCAGAAAATCGGTAACCGGGTAATGGAAACGACTGATTTTTTCAGGTATTCGGGTTCCTGAATGAAGATCGGGTGGCCCCTCCCCCCAGATACCTGGCACAGTGCTCAAAAATACAGGCATTGCTCACGTCTACTAAATTAGGCACCTGTTTCAGGTCTATCCCGAACCTGTTAAGTCTGTCAGTTCCCCCATCTTGCAAAGTGGGGAGAAGTGATCCTCCCCCTGCCAGCATGGGGTGATTTGGAAGAATTACTAGCCTCAATCCCAAGCCTCCTCCGCGCAGGATCCGCGTCGTCTCGATGGACATGCGTGTGGGTTGTGCACGTGGATTGGACACAATCGATTCCAGCGGGGCACGGAATTGGCCCCACCGATTGTGAAACACCTTGCTTGAGGGTGCTGTCTAGCATCACTGCTGCTACTGCAGCTAATAAATCATTAATTATTAATTATTAATTATTATAATAATAATAAATATAATTATAAATAATCAATAGAATCTTAGGTCTGGGAGTATATTGAGGGTTATCCAGTACACACACACACACACACACACACCCCAGTCAGGGTACCTTGTATCTACAGCAGGGGGTGGGAAACCTCTTCCCTCCCAGGAGCCACTTTGAAAATGAGTACAAGCTCCAAGGGCTCCATAGAAGTTAGGGGCAGGGGTGCGCTCAAAAAGAAGAGGATGCAGGTCATAGATTTGCACCATGGATCTGTCCCCTAGCCTTGTGTGCATGGCCTCATCTCTGCTCCCTTCTCCCCTGAGCACACTCCCCCCGTGTTTGTGGGGGTAGGAACTAGATCCAGGGGTCAGATCCAGGAACTAGAAAGGGGTGAAAATACAAACCAGCCGTGGACCCCCAGGTTCCCCCGCCTCAGGCATCCCACAAAAACAAATGCTCGTCTAAGCCAGTTTTGGAAAGCATCCAAGAAAAGAGATTCTTCCACAACCTCCCTAGACAGCCTCTTCCCATTGCCAACTTGCTCTCACATTTCGGAAGATTTTTTTTCCCCCCTAACCGTTGACCAAAATCTGCTGCAATAATAATCACTGTACAAGCCACAACTTTATTAAATATAGGACAGGGGGGAAAAAAAGCAGATCAATCGCTGCTTGACAAAGACGGAGAGCAAGACTTGTTCTGATTGGGTACCAGTATCTTCCATTGTTCACATCTCGCCCGTTCAATGAGAGCTCTGCTCCCTGAATCCCATTTTTCCCCCCAGCGGCCATTCACTCTGCATCTCCGGGCATTTTCGGATGTGACACCCCAGCCCGTGGCCATGCTTACCTCAGTGTGGCCACGGACCACGGTGTCACATCTGCTCCAGCCCCGCCAGATGTTGACCACGGGCTGGGGCAGATGTTACCCGGGGCGTGTGGCAGGGCTAACACGGGCTGCACGCCGGGCTGTGCGGCAGCGCACATTCTGTGTTGAACCTTGCCACAATCCGGGGTAGGTAACCCTGGACTGTGGTAGAGCGGGCCGTCACGTTTGATGGCCCGCTCCACCTAGCCCCGGCCTGTGGGCGGAGCGGTTCATAGACCACCGCACCCGCCGACCAAGGAGGAGGTGGGGCCGTGCTGAGGAATGCGGGGGGTGGGACTGCGTGGACCCATATCTGCACGTCCCTCTCCCCGCCCCTTCCCTAGTCCCGGCTGCCTGAACGTTTGTTCGGCGGCGGGGCTTACCCCACCAGGTTGAGGGCTCTCACCCCAGGGTGGGTTTAAGTGTGGCAGGCTTTTTACCCGTCACGTCTAAAAATACTCTCAGAAGCTTCACTTTTTTTACAGCCCCCCTCCTCTCACTGCCCCCCCCTCAGTTCAACTGCAAAGTTCCCACCTTGCATTCCTTCGGCAAAGCTCCTCCGCGGCAGGCTTAACCCTTCTGCTAGTGGAAACCAAGGGGCTAAGCCTCTCGTTTTGAATGTTTATTTCCTGATACAGGCTTGTAATCCTGGGGGCGCTCAGCAAGTTCTCGCTTTTCCTCAGACTTGTTCTTTGTGAGTGATTTTTAACCAGGCACCCTGGGGCATCAGTGTGACACCATTTTCCGTTGCAGAGCGGGGTCCAAGAGGGGTATTTTCATGTGTGGGGGTTTCCGTCAACCAGCGTTAGTATCTCATCCCGGTGGGTCATGTTGGCAGGGATCCCAAGACCATAAATCTCTGGTCCCTGCTCTTACAGATGTTTGTTGTGCTGTTTAAGCTTCTAATGAGCCCTGGCTGCACTTTGACATGTGGACTGAATAATGGTAATTCCGCCTTGTTGTGCTTAGAGCTGAGTTCCCAGGAATTGTTAGGCGTTGGGTGGAGACTGGGAGTGCTTTGGGATGAGTTTCCTGGCTACGACTTGCCCGATCGGTGGCTCTGAGGGTGGTTGTATGTACAGTTGAAATTGCTTTATTCATTCATTCATTCATTCAATTTATACCTTTCTCTAAGGCTCAGGGAAGCTTACAACACCTAAAAATATTATTTATTATTTATTTATTTAATTCCATTTATATGCCGCCCCCTGTGCCTACGGCATCTCGGGGCAGCTTCCAACATAAAATAATCACAATATACAAATTCTCTTAAAAACTCCACTCAGACCCCTAATCTCCTCCACTCAATATTATCCCTGTCTGCCAAATGCCTGGCCAAGCAGAAAGGTCTTGTATCACTACTGGAAAAAGATCAGCGTACACTTAGATGGATCTCCAAGGGAAGGGAGTTCCATAATTGATCTTCAGTAGTTTGTCTCTTGGTTGCTTTGGTGTTTGGGATTTTCGTTACTCTGTCCTGTGGCTTTGGGTTAACCAGGGTGAGGGGCTGGCATGGTGGAAGATGGATTAGATTCTTCTGCTGCTATGGGTCAGCTCTTTGGTAGCAAACACTCTTCCTGCGGAACGGGTGATCCGTGCCATCAGGAGTATCCACCCAGCGCAGTCCTGGTCTTCTCCAGCCGGCAATGCTGCTTGTAGACATGTTCTCCTATTGCATTGGTGGCAGGGGCATAGCTAGGTTTGAATGGCAGGCATGCCTCCCAACGTTTCATGCCCTGCCCCATGGCCAAGAAGGCTCCACCCTCCTGTGAGTGAGCTCCGCTCTCCTCACACACACACACACACACACCCTTCTCAATGCTCCAAGCACACAAAGAGGGACAGATGCTTTCCTGCTTCTTATTCCACTTAATTTCTTGGCATTCCATCCTCTCCTCATTGTCGTCTCAAGAACTTTTTCTGGGGAGGCAACTAGGGAGGAGATGCCTGGGGCTTGAATACTGCCCCCCCCCCTCCCTCTCCTGAAAGAGGGGACTCTGACCCCCTGCAGGAGGGACAGTGGGATTCCTCACCCAAAGAGGGATTGCCCTTCCTCAATAGGGACTGTTAGGAGGTGTGACATGGGCCCTGGGGCAGAAGATAGATGCCTGGCCCCTTGTCCCAATCACAGTGTCAAGGGATGTCAGCCCCTGCCCCCCCCCGGCTCATGGTCCCTCCCTGGTGCAGCTCCAAAGCGTGTTCCTATTAGAGTTATGCCCTTGATTGGTTACATGGGACCAGACCTGAAAGAGGGTGCACGCAAAACAGGTTTGCCTGTCGAATTTCCGGTACCTGAATCGACCGGGCAGTATTGGGTACTGATAGGTACCCAATAGTATCCCAAGTCGGGTAGCTGATGTCCCAGAATGTCGACTTCCGATACTGATTTTTCAAATTTGATTGATTTACCGACTTAGAACACCCATTTATCTTCCATCTCGGAAAACCAACTTTCAGTCCTGGAAACTCAACTTCCAGTCCTGGGAAAACTACTTCTGGACCTGATTTTTGTTTAATTTCCTTCCCCATTTTTTGGGTTTGTTGACCTGCTATACCGATCTGTAATACCAATATACTGATCGGTAATCAGAAAATTGAAAAATCAGTACTGGGAGGTACTGATTTTTTGGGTACCCGGGTATATACCCACTAAGAGTCCTTCTCTAGGAGGGGCAGTCCTTTGGATGCTGAATCCCACTGTCCCTCCTGTAGGGGGTCGGAGGGACAGGTACGTAACTGCCAATGCAGTACCCAAAAATGTGGGTATTACCTATGGGTACTAAATTTACCATGGTACCTTTGGGTACTAACTGGGTGAGCCTCCCCGAGTCGCTGTAAGCGAGAGGGGTTGAGATAGAAATGTTTTTAATACATGAATTGATAAATAAATTTAGTACCCGTTTCTGCTCTCCATGAGACCTGCAAATCCAGACAATTACCCCGGTTTCTTTCAACTCCCCTCGTTTTGGCACACAGCCAGACCTGAGTTTGTGTGTTTATGTGAGGATGCCGATTTGGAAACAGCTGCTTGGCTAACGTTATCTGTGACCTCCCCTCTGTGCCTCGTGATCTTTGATGCACTGGTGTTTTCTGTTGCAGAATCCCAGTTCCCAGGTGTTAATGAGTGCAATGCTCCTGGGCAGGAAGTGTTCCCTTATCCCAGATTTTCAGGGGCTGTCAGTCACCCAAGTATCAGGGCAAGAGGCAGTGCCCAGGTGAGCTGCACTGACGTCAGGGAAGGTCAGCCATTGGCCCCATGCCTTTGAAGAGCAGTAGGTGAGGCTGGTTTGTGAGGCAGCCCTTCTCCACGTTTTTCGATGGATCCTGTTTTCCTCTGATATGCTTTTTTTTTTTTTTTGCTGTTGCTCTGACCTGCAGAAAGGGTTTGAATCTGTCTGAGCAAAGCTCGCTGCCTGATGTAAACAGAAACCATGCAAAGTGCTGACTTGGCAGCTCTGAACGCTTTCCCCTTCCCTGGCCTTGGCAGTGCAGAACTGGAATACATGTTGCAAGTGATGACACCACCTCCAGCTAGCTACCCCCTACCTGTGCAGAGCTGCAGATTTCCCCAGTGTGTGTATGCAGAGAGAGTCCTGATTCAGACAGGATGAAATCACGGGTGCCAGGAAGGAGGCTTAAGGAAGTGCCATTGCTCCCACCCCGCGCCCCCTAGTTCCCGCCTGGCTCCTCCCCTTCCAAGGAGGGGGAGGAGCCAGAATAGGGGCATGGCGATATCAGAAGTGGGAGGGGCCAAAGAGCTTTTTCTCTGGAATGCAATCCGGCCAGTGCCCTTGGGTGGAATTATAGCCAAGAGATATTGGGGATTGGGAGGCGTGTCAACTGCCTCCGCAGGACTGAGCCGTTTGGATATCTGAGTGAGCCAACTGTAGGATGGTTCTTTTTCTTTATGAATTCCACAAGTGTAGGGGAACCTGAAAGGAAGGATGCTGCCGTTTAATGGTCCCAGTCAAGAGATGCTGAAACCCTATAGCCCCTTGCCTCTGGATTTAGCTTGCGGGGCGCATACGCCTCTGGCCCCCTGTATCCACAGGCAGTATTGTATCTGGTTTGCAGGAGCAGGATGGAGCCCGTTCCAACTTAGGAGGAAGAGTGGGTGGGGGATGAGACTAGTACAGATCGTAGGGCAATCCTTCCAAGGTGGAGAGGAGTCAGCGCTCTAATCCTAGACAGCCGGAGTAGGGAACGTATTCCTGCCCAGGGAACACTTTGAAAATGAGGACACGCTCCAAGGGCAACGCAGAAATTGTAGGAAGGGGTGCACTCAGGAAGAGGAGGGTCCAGAGCATGGATGCTCTCATCTCTGCTCCCTTATCCTGAGCCTAGACTTTTAGTACTTTGAACCAGAAACTGGATCCAGGAGCTGGAAAAAGGCCGAATAAAAACCAGCTGCAGCCACATTTGGCTCCTGGGAGTGAGGTTCCCCATCCCTGCGATACAGTCTGGGCCCTGGTCTTGCCTGACTTCTACCCTCTGGTGTGGCGGCTGTGGGACCTGGGTGTCCCTGAGTGCTTACCCAGAGAGCTGGGACCATCCCAGGTCTGTTTCTCTCATTTTCCCTCTGGCTTGTTCTGGAGCCTTTATATAGCCCCAGTTGGGCCAGCTTTGGCAGGGGTTGCTGAATCATCAGGCTTTGCCCTCTGTCCTTCATTGCGCCTGTTGATGATGCAATCCTCCCCTCACCACCAGCATTGGGCAACTCCTCTAATGCCTGCTGTTGCCTCTGCAGGCTCTTTCTCTCAACACCCAAGCTGTTTCCAAAGGGTGTTGCCTGTTTCTCTGTTTTAAACTCCTTCCAAGGGGCGGTTGGGCAGGAGTCCCGGCTGCAGGTGTCGGCCTGCCATGAGGGAGAAGGTGGGAGGGAAATCTGTCTTCTGTTTACTCCCTTAAACATACGTCTCCCCCTTGGGCAGCAAACTTCAGTTTCTCCTCCTCACTTTTGACATAAGAGATAGGGAAATAAAATGACAAGAACCAATTTCCTTGTCTGGAGCCCCAAAATGGAGCAGCTCAAGATCAAGGAGAGGAAAAAGCCAGCAGGGTTTAAGGAGCAACACCCCCCTTGCTCTGAAGGCCTCTGGCTTGCCCAGATTGCGGTTGGCAGTCAGTACGGAAGCACCGCTGATTTGAACCTCTTGCCGGCATACCTGCAGGGACCCAGCATCCCAGAAAGCTGAAACAGTGTGGGCCGGCAACCCTATCGAAGATGCCTTCAAAGCTACCAGGGAGGAAAAGCCAAGTTAGCCAAGAAAAAGTAGAAGCCACCCATCAAGCCCCACTGATTCCATATAGAGCAGGCTACATGGAATTGGTGGGGCTTGATGGGTGGCTTCTACTCCCCCCACAAAGCAGTGCAGAAATGTTCCACGCCTCTCTGGGGCTGCCATGGGCTGGCCACGCTCTTTTGGGGGGTGAAGCGCTTTGACGTTCCGCCCACCTCTCTAGGAATGACTCGGCAGGGAATTCTCCTTGTGCAGAAACTGACTAGGAAACAAAACCACATTCATCTAATTCCAGCTACAACAGACAACAGGTTCGCTCCCTGCCAGCTCCTCAAGGCAGAATGGAGGCCTCTTGTGAAATCAGGAGACTCGGGCAAGGGAATCCAGAATCAAGGCCTCTTCCCCGCTGGAAATGCCCAGCCCCCAATGATCAGACATTCAGAACCTGGGGTGGAGACCGGAAAAAATGGGTAGCTCATTTGTTAACTGTGGGTAATAACCAGAATTTCGAGTACCGTATCAGGTGCCTGATACATTACCTGAGTACTGATCGGTAGGGGTGGGACTATGAGTATCGGATTAATCCGATAATGCTGGTAAAGGGCGGTATCAGATTAATCAGATAATACCGATAATTGTCGTTATCGACAATATCAGATTTTTAACAGTGCCGGTTTTCTCGCGTTTTTACATCGCCACCATTTAGCATTGGCGGCAATGTTAAAGACCCGATAAAATTGGCAATTTTCAACATATTCCGATACCGATATATCTGGAGATCTGATACCAATAAATCCGATACCCGATAATCCTTCTGAAGTCCCACCTCTACGTGATCGGGCACCCTGTTACTGGAAAATACTGGGTATTCCATTATCAAGTTACCAATTTATCAATTGGTACTAATCTGTAAATTGGTAAAGAAATCGATACTGGGACGTTGGGAAAAAAAGTGGTACCAGAAGTTGAAAAAAAACGGTACCGGAAGTCGGGGAAAAAGAGAAGTCGGGGGGAAATCGGTACCAGAAGTCGGTAAAAATTGGGATAAAAACATTATGTTGGTATATCAGTCTGCCTGTCACGCACTAATCAACTCCCAATTGCTACTCGATGTTACTGGTTCGAACACTGCAATTTGGACAGGTTAGCCCACTTTGTGGGTACTGGTTATTTCAGCTGTACTGTGGTGGGAAGTACACCAGCTTACCCCAACAATCAGCAGGAGTCAAGAGTTGTTACTCACCTGGCTTTCACACAGACAATCTGGGGATTTGGGGTCGTGGTCTGGATTCCATGAGGATACATGACCTGGACATCAAATATCTGTACATTGGTCTTGCAGGTTGACTATTATATGGGGCGTCTGTTCCTTTGGGCTTTATGGAGCTGTGGGGTCGCCTTTTCTATAGGAGTCTAAGGAACTTGGGGGGTGGGGGGGATGTTCCGTGGGACTCTACGGCGCTGTGAGATGTCTGTTCTGTGGGATTGTGGTGGATCCTTTATGGAGCTCTGTGGAGCTATGGTGTGTGACTGACTAAATAAAATCTATTTTAAACTTGTATAACCTTTTACCTATTTAAAAACTGGTAGCACATCCCCCCTTCAGCCTTCTCTTGTCTAGGCTAAACATACTCCATTCCTTCAATGTTTCCACCTCAGTCTTGCATTTCAAAGCCGTTATCCTCTGCTGCCCTCCTCTTAACCCTCTTTAATTTGCCAGTGTCTCCTGAATGCAGCGCACTAGCTGACCAGCGCCGAGTACGCACAGTTACTTTCCATGTCTACAATACAACGCTTCAGCAAATCAACCCAAAACGTCATTAGTGCAAAATGTCAGCAAAATGGTGATTTTCAGAGGGCCCTGCTCGACAGTTTAAGATTCTGCCTGTTTTCACTGTGTTTTTCCAAAAGTTAGGTTTTTTCCCATGCAAACATAGTATCTTTTTAAAATCAAAAATACAAATACCTCTGGTGCAGGACTAGGTCACAAAATGGCGCCTGCCGTGAGGAACCCAAGATGGCCACCACAGGAAGTGGCTACGTTTGGGACGTGGCTAGATCTATAAGAGGAAGCCAGTCCCAGAAAGAAGCCAGTCTGCTCTGGAGTACTGAAGAGAGCACATCTCCTGGAGAGACTGCCAGAGTCTGCTTCTGACCAGCAAGGAGGACACCTCTCCTGGAGAGACTGCCAGAGTCTGCTTCTGACCAGCAAGGAGGACACCTCTCCAGAGAGGCTGCCAGAGAAGGTTCCTGACCTGGATGCCTGGAGCAAAGGAGGTCTGGACCTGAGAGCCTGAAGAGAGCCTGGACGTGTGAGTTGGCAAAGAGCTAGCCAGGGACTGTGGTTGGGGCTAGCTAGGCTCTGTTGTTGGACTGTAAAATGGACAGAGGCTTGGTGCCTGGCCTATGGACTTCGTTATCGAGCTTCACCCTGGAAGTGCAAGTCTTCTGGGGCACCGACCCCAACAACACTTGCCAACGGTCAATTAGGGCCCTGCTACAACCCGCCCTCTCTGCTTAAATTGTAGATTTCCACTTGTCATCAAAATACAAGAGTTTTGAGTTTAAATGTTTAAGAACATAAGTTGTGCTGGGTCAGACCAGTGGTCCATTGAGCCCAACATCCTGTCTCTGACAGCGGCCAATCTCAGTCACGTGGGAGAAGTACCCAACAGGTCCCCCAATGGACGATCCATCCCCTACTGTTCACTCCCAGCTCCTGACAGTAAGAAGTTACGTCCCCCAAACCTACTATGGACCTACCCTCCAAGAACTTATCTGACCCTTTTTTAAAACTCAGCGATGCTACTGGCCTTGAGCACCGCCTCTGGGAACAGATTCCACAGAGTGGGGGGGGAGCTGCCAGTTAGTTTCAAGGAGTGTCCCCTAGTTGTTATTAATAATAATAATAATAATTATTATTATTATTAATTAGCATTTATATAGCACCAGCAATATACCTGGCGCTTTACAAAAAATCTAGGACTATTGCCCCGCGAGGGTAATGTTTCATACATTTCTGAATCGAACCAACTTGGAACTTTGCCTTCTCAGTAGATTTCCGGCAATACTGAAGTATATTTACATGTGACAACTGCTTGGACTGTCTCTCACCCTCGCCAGTCTAGGACTCCCTTTCTCAAACAACTTACTACGCCGTCGCCCCATTAACTGCAGAGTAAGTGGTGTGGGGACTGAAGGCTCCTGTCTCTCCTTCTGCCCTGCTGCCGTTCAGCCTCTCGCTAGATCCCGTTGTATTGCGTTATCGGTGAACCGTTAGCACCACCTTGTGGTAAGATGGCGGGACATGCTGATTTCCCATATTTCAGGTGTAAAATTCCGATGGCCTTGGCGTGAAGCGGGAAAAGCGTCTTGTTTTGTGTGAATCGCGGCTGACGAAGGCACTTGGGATTTCCAGATTCGCTTTCTTCCCATTCGCTAGTTTAGCTGCAATGTTTTTGCTTTGAAAAGATGCCGAGAGTAGCCTTGTCGGCTGGCCTCTTATGAGCCTTTGATCCGCTTGTGACTTTTCAACTTCATGGATGTAGCCCTGTCTCTGTGCACCTTCTCCTTGACCACCCCCCTCTTGTCCATTCTTGATTGTAAGCCCCTCAGGGCAGGGACCTGTATTTCCATTCCTTGGGATCCAAATGCAACATCGGTATCCAAGCCAAGGATCCGAGCAGGAGGACAGGGGGCAGCTGTGTGGGGAGGTTGGCAGAGTGCGATGGCAGGAACACCTCAGGACCAGGGATGAAGCTCCAGTGTGGCTGGCAGGATTCAAGCAGAAGAGGGGGCCAAGGGACATGGAGAGGCTGGATGCTAGGAGGCAGGGTAGAGGTAAACAAGAGACAGGCAGGTCTGAGGTTTGCTAAGCGACCAGCTGTTACCGGGTAGGGGAGATACAACACTCGCACGGGGGGCACGCACGCGACCGAGGCCTTTCGGGTGCAGGGGAGCGATGGCGTGAGGATAATGCCCGTCAGGATAGTATGATGGCCTTTACCGCGACTCAGAGAGAGCAGGCCGCTCTCATCATTGGGCGCTGCGACACAGGAAGGCCAAGGTCTGCCCCGGTGGTCACTCGTCCCACTCTCTCCAGGGGCAGCGAGGGGAAGGGAAGGATCCGTACGGGGAGAGGTGAGGGGGTCAGGAAGGCAACCCACAAGAGGTGGGGAAGTGGGTCACTCACGCAGGAAGGGTGAAACCCTGGGCAGGGGAGGGGAATAGGGACTCGCTCCACTCACACGCGCAAACACTCACCGATTCAACCAAGGGGAGACACACAGGAAAGGATCCAGACACTCGGGGCTTGTGAGGTCACCCGCTCTCGCTCCCTCCACAGCTCGCACCTCACTTCAAGGGGGCCGGCTTCTCTGACTCACCAGCGCCGCTGTCTCTGCGGCGCTGGCTTTTATCCTACAGGCCCCGCCCCCGTACGTGCCCGCAAGCACCCTGAGCGCCGCGTCAGGGGCCTTCCAACACTGTGTGCTGGCGAGGGGGGCATGGCCACAGGTCGGGGCTCTGCGTCGGGCGCCGAGGATGCCGGCAGCGACAGAACGCCCTGTTGTGTTGTTGGGGGCGGAGCGCTGCCGCGGGGTTCCCCGGTGGACTTGACGCCGACGCCACCAGGCAGGGGTGACACCAGCCTGCAGCAGCCATTTTTTGCCGTTCCTTCTAGAGGCTGCTGACAGGCAGGGCCAAGGGAAGTCTGACCACTGCGGAACAGAGTGAAATTATTACTTCTGCTGATGGGGAGGCAATGCTTTGGCCAATGCCGTCTAGAATCGCATCGGCCTTTTTTGCAGCTGCATCCCACTGCTGACTCATGTTCAGCTTGTGATCAACCGGAATCTCCAAGCGTGCACACGTGTGCGTGTGTGTGTGTGCGCGTGTGTGTGTATTAGACCAGGGGTGAGGAACCTTTTCCCTCCAAGGGCAACTTTTTGTACAATTAGTACAAGCTCTGAGAACAAGTTGGGGATGGAGTTACTGCAAGGTGCACCCAGAAAGAGGAAGCTCCAGATCATGGATTTGTGCCATGGATCTGTCCCCCTACCCCCTCAGATATCTCAAGAACTACCACCGTATAGATGCCGAGGAACCGTTCTTCATGGCTACAGAAACAATGGGCTCCAATTACCCGAATGGAGATTTTGGTTAAATGTCAGGAAAAACTTCCTAACGGTAATTGCGGTGCGGCAATGGGAGACGTTACCTTGGGAGGTTGTAGGTTCCATCTCCATCGCGGGAGGTTTTCAGAAAGAGGCTGGACGGCCTTCTGTCAGGGATGTTGTAGCTGTCCCTCTGTCTTGCTGGAAGATGATGCTGTCAAGCCGTTTTAGGAAAATGGGATTCTTGAATTGCCAATGAGAATCAATGGGCGTTTTTAGACGGACCAGAGGTTGGAGCTGCTCCAGGGGCCACCCCCACGACTTTCAGCTACCAGCTTGGCCTGGATCCACAAAGGACGGACCGGCGGTGTCGCCAGTCTGCGGTTTGCCCGTGCAGCGCCCCCCACTGCACCTTAGAGTCACACAACGCTCTAGGTTGGTGCTCGTGACTCCATGGTGCTGAATGGCGCAACGAACGGACAGGTGCACAGTCAGCCATTGCCCCGGGTTTGGCTGGCTCACTCCACATGGCATGGCATTGTGGAGCATGCCGGGCTGGGCCAGACTGGGCCGCCCCGGAGCAACCCCAGCCTGCCCAGGGGCACACATCTGGTGGGAACCCTTTAGACGGACCAGTCAACTTGGGGGTGACGGGGGCATCTATGGGGACCCCCGGAGGTGCCGTCCTTCTGTTGACACCCAGTATAGAAGGTTAAATTTATGGGTTTGGATAAAAGACATTGGACTGGATGACCCTCAGAGCCTGTTCCAGCTGACTGTGATTCGGCGATCCTTGTGTGCGTTTCCTCATCTCGGCTCCTTTCGCCAGGATTCAGGGACTAGATCCAGGAACTGGAAAGGGACCAAAGAAAAATTAGTCACAGGCTGCATCCCCCCACCCCCCTGTGCCTGAGGTCCTGAACCCCTCGGACAGTCAATGTGAGGACCAAGCTGTGTCCACATACATTTTGCAACACTGGACCAAATTTCCATCAGTCTTTAGCGTGCAGAGCCGGCCCATTTTGAAAAGCTCTGCCCCCCTTTCTTTTCTACATAAAAAGTGAGCTCCTTTTTATTCAAAGGCCCTACACAGTTCATCTGGCTTATTTAAAACTTAATCCACAAAAGGGAGAGCCGTGGAGAAGAATTGTATTATCAGAGCCGAGCTTTGCTGCGCTGCGGAAGGGTGCTTTCATGTTAATTGTGTTAGTATTAATAATTCTAAGTACACTTATTCAAAATCTTCATAATTGCCGTGTCCTCTTTATTATTCACGGGACGAGGCAATGAAAGGGAGACGATAACATGAAAAGGAATTCGCTGCTTAGGAACAAGCAGTCTGGAAACAAGAATTTAAATTGAGTGATAACTAGGGCTGAACATTCACTGTCATGGTTTTTTTTCAGTCTCATGGCGAATGCTGGTTCTTGGCTCGTTCCAGGAATGGAGAACCGGCAGCATCTCACCTGAATTCTCGACGAGAGCAAGAAATGGGTTGTTGGTTTTTTTTTTTAAAAAATCACTGCACATGTGCAAAATAGCCACTGGGCCATTCTGTGCATACGCAGCCCTTTCCCAAAATAGTGGCGGCAGCATCACCCCCATTTTGGAAAAGGGCCACTGGGCTGAGTTTTGCACATGTGCAAATTGGCGACGCTTTTCCAAAAATTTCCAAAATGTTCGTGCAGCTGCAAGAGCCATCTAGTCCAGCTCGCCGCTCCGAAGCAGACAGTCCTGTACCTACGGCTGAACCGACAGGTGCTAGTCCAGCCAGCTTTTGAAAGCCTCCAAGGAAGGAAGTTTCACAGCCTATTCCAGTTGCTCAAAGGCAGGAAGCGTTTCTTACGTTTTAACCAAATTCTGCTGCCGTTTAAGCCCGTTCCTTCTATCTTCTGTAGCCGTGGAGAACAATTTTTCTCTGTCTTTTTTGTGGCAACATTTTAGATAGTTGTAACCTGCTATCATATCCCTTCTCAATCTCAATTTTTCTGATTTCCAAATCCTTTCCTCCGGGGGCTTGTCTTCCAGCCCCTTTTACCATTTTTGGAAAGATGTTCCAGTTTGGTGACACCCTTTTTGAAGTGTGGCGTCCCCAATCTGACCCCAGTATTCCAAGTGAGGCCTCACCAGGCCTGAGACAAGTGGCACACGTTAGCTTCCGTCACTTTTAACAAAACAACAACAAAACCAACCCCAAAAAAAGCCCCAAGGACTGCTAGTTTATGGGGAGTGGAGTTGCCAGGACTTAGCCCTGGAAATTACATTCAAGTGATGGAGGGGAGGACTGAGCCTCCAAAATATTCCCAGTAAGAGTGTGCACCCTAAAATCCAAAAGACCAGGAAAAGGCCGATATTGGCCATTTCAGGGTTGGAAATAAAAAAGCCAGGAAAAAAAAAACCTGGATGGTTTATTTGGCTTTTCTTAATGACTTCACTGCCCCCCACCCTACCCCTTTGCTGGTCATCATACGGATTAAGGCTGCAATCCTGCTCTCTCCTGCGCCGGCCGGCATAAAGGCAACTCTGAAGCCCTTGCGCTGGTGGATCCCCCTCCACCAACACGCTGTGTGCTTGGTGCGCCAAAACAGGCAGGCTCATGCTGGTACCCAGCCACTCTCCCTCCGCTGGCTGAAAGCACTGGCCACACCCCCTGTGCCCGGGGGGACAGAGTTACAATGCCATGCCCGCAGTGGCCGGAATGACATGAGCGCCTTTGGGTGGGGGTACTTGTCTGTCTGGCGGGGAGCTGGGAGCTTGCCCTGATGTAGAGCGGGTTGGGGGCACTTGCTCTGCTGATGCGGGGTCGAGGGGTTGCTCTGCTGGCAGGGAGGAAACGCTTGCCTTGATGTGGAGGGGTTAGGGGTGCTTGTCAGTGCTGAAGGGGAGAGGTGACACTAAGTCACACTAGATGGGGCACTAGATGGGACAGAGGCTTCTCTTACCAGAGAGGAGCCACTGGGGTGCTAGGAAGCAGACCCTACCAGCTCCCGCGTGACGTCACTCTATTCATTTGTGGGGCAGGCCCCACGCCCTTGCAAAACTGGCTTGCATTCTAGCTGGGTCTGCTCCCGAGCCTCCCAGTTGTTCTCCTGAAAACTGGCAAGACTTGGCTCGGCTCCTGCTCCCTGCCGGATCCCCCCTGCGCGCCCTCCCGCACACACACCCCAGCGCTCTGGATAGCAACCGCCTCTTCCCCCCCGTCCTTCCCCGATGATTCTTTGCCCCGTCTCCTGGGCATGCACGCCAGCTTGTAAGTGCCGCGCCCGGCGCAGCCTGTTGGCGTCAGTCCACACCTTCTCGCGCCGCCAGCCCAAATCCCGCCAGAGCTGGATCGCGGCGTAACTCGCGAGAATTTCCTGTCCGC
>QEPC01008216.1:300303-313540 GCA_003113815.1 Sphenodon punctatus
AGTGGTGTGGAACTTGTCAACAGGGAACGGTTATTTACCCTCTCAGCTAGTACTAAAACTAGGGCACACTCCATGAAACTCACAGGTGGCAGAGTAAAAACAGACAAAAGAAAGTGTTTTTTCACTCAGCGTACAATTAGGTTGTGGAATTTACTGCCAGGGGAGGTGGTCAAGGCCAGCAGTATAGCGGAGTTTAAAAGAGGTCTGGACAAGTTTCTGGAAGATAGTTCCATTAGCAGCTATTAGCCAGATAGGATTGGGGAACAAAACCCTTTACTGTCGGGAGGCTGGGAATGACCCACAGGGAATGGATAACATGGTGACCTGTTGGGTGCTTCTCCCAGGCCCCCGTGACTGGCCACTGTCGGAAACAGGATGCTGGGCTCGATGGACCATTGGTCTGACCCAGTATGGCACTTCTTATGTTCTCGGGGAATGTACTTCATCTCCCCGGGACCTCACGTGTGGAGTCCCGCAGGGTTCTATTCTGTCCCACCCCCTGTTCAGCGTGTACATGCAGCCTTTGGGCAAGGTCGTGAGAGGGTTCGGCGTGTGTTGTCATCAGTACGCCGATGACACACGACTCTACCTCTCTTTTTCTACAGACCCAGACCCGGCAGTCTCGGTGCTCACCCAGTGCTTGGCAGCTGCGCGGGACTGGATGAGGGTGAGCCGACTTAAGTTGAATACCGACAAGGCGGAGGTGATGTTGGTGGGTAGGGCTGGGGTGTGTTTGGCCCCCAACATCGATGGGGTCTGCCCCCCTTTGGCCACACAGGTCTGTAGTCTGGGGGTGCTCCTCAACTCACAGCTCCGCCTGGATCTCCAGGTGGAGGCTGTGGCAAGGGGAGCATTTCGCCAATTACATCTGGTACGACGACTGCGGTCGTATGTTTCGGACTCGGATCTGGCCACCATCATCCATGCCTTTATCACCTCTAGACTCACTGTAACGCGCTCTATGGGGGGGCTGCCCTTGGGGATGGTCCAGAGATTGCAGCTGGTGAAGATTGCGCCGGCCCGTCTCTTAACGAGGACGGGTCGCCGCAAGCACATTACACCGGTGCGTCTCTCCCTGCCCTGGCTGCCTATTATCTTCCTGGCCCAATTCAAGGTGATGGTAATGACCTATAAAGCCCTAAACAGCCTGGTCCTGGCTTACCTGTGGGACCGCCTCAGGCCCCGGATTGCATTGCGGCCCCTGCGGTCGGCCGGGGACGCCCGACTTGAAGTCCCCAAGGTTGCCCGGGTGGCGACGATGGGGAGGGCGTTTTCGGTGGCCACTCCCAGGCTGTGGAACTCCCTCCCGACAGATGCCCGGCTGGTCCCGGACCTCCCCTCTTTCTGTAGACAGTGTAAGACCTGCCTGTTCCTCCGGGCCTTTGGAGACGGGTAGGTTCGGGTGGAGTGGGGAGGGGGAATTCTGCCCTTTTAGTTCTTTTTATCTTTTAAAATGTTTTTAATGATATTTTATGTGTTTTTACTGCTGATATATTTGTAAGCCGCCCCGAGCTGCTCTGTGAGCAGGAGGTGGCAGGGTAGAAAAATAAATTAAAAATAAAAAAATTATTTAGGGGTTTTAAAAAACATTTTGATTCATTTAAATATGGAACCGTAATCCAAATCCGTATTTAATCAGTTAAAAAAAAAAGATCCGGATCTGTAATGAATCTGAATTTGAATTTTCATCCACATGCCCATCCCTAGTATTTATATAGTGCCAGCAATGTACTTTACAGTCATTAATTAGAGACAGGTCCCTGCCCCAAGGGGGCTTGCAATATAGGGTTGGTTTTAGACAAGTGTCTCCTCGCCCATCACCCATCCATCATGCATGTTACAAGGCCGCATTGGTGCCCTATGCAGCCCTGCAACATGCATGATGGCTGGATAATAGGGGTGTGCACCAGCCCCCATGTCGTTTTCGTTTTTTGTTTTCATTATTCAAAAATGTCATTTTCGTTATCGTTATTGATGACAATGTCATTTTTGTTATTCTCGTTTTTGTTACCATTTTTCTTTTCAGTATCAATATCGTTATTGGTATCGATATTTGTTATTGGTATTATCGTTGTCTATATTGTTACTGATATCGATAACGTTTCAAACAAAGATTTTATTTTGGTATCGATTTCCGTGCACAACTAATATCTATCTAAATCTAAGGGAGACGGGGAAGGGAAAAGGAAAGCTGTTATCTAATCAATTCTCTATATAACTATTCTAATCTAATCTATATGTTTATAATATATATCTAATCTATACTACCTATCTATATATAATTTACAGGGGGGAGAAGGGCAGGGAAAGGGAGAAGGTAAAATGTAGGGTATGAGGAAGGAAAGGTGTTGGTAATACAATGAGGGCTAAGATTTTTTGTGTGTGCAAGCACCACCGTAAACACAACCTGATAAGCAGAGCTCTCACAGAACAGAGAGAAAAAACCTGGCCCTCCCATTACAAAGGGTTTCAGTGCCCTCCCCCAGAGCCCCCTGATTGGTTGTGGGAGGCAGCAGGCATTGAGCAATCACAGAGTGCCATGAGACTGCTGGAGCCTGCTTGCGCTGCTCATTGGCCAGCGATACATCCATCAAATACTGCTGAGCTGCTCGCCCCTCCCAACACAGCCACAGTTCAAGAGTTCAACCCTGTTGAGACTCCGAGATGTCTGTTCCCTCCTCCCCTCTCCACATTTTCCCTCCAAAACCCAACTGCCACAGCACTAATAATGACAATAATTACATTGTTGTTATCATTTTTGTTATCGGTTTTATTGGTTTTGTTTTCGTTATCGATATCGTTACCATTATCATTATTGTTACCATTATCAGTATTCTCAGTTGTCGTTTTTGTTATCGCTGTCATTATTCTCAGTTACCGGTTTCGTTATCACAATAATGAAAACGAGAATGACAATTTTTGTTATCGTTATTGTAATAACGAAAACGACGTGCACATTCCTAGTGGGTAGTGGGTGGGGAGGCGCTTGCCTAAAAACACGATAGGAGAGACAAGGGAGGGGAGAGGAACCTAGGGACAGACAGTGATGACCTCATCTGGAGTACTGTGTCCAGTTCTGGGCACCGCACTTTAAGAAGGGCATTGACAAATTGGAATGGGCTCAGAGGAGGGCAACAAAAATGGTCAGGTGTCTGGAAGCTGAGTCCTATGAGGAAAGGGTGATGGAGCTAAGTATGTTTAGCCTTGAGAAGAGAAGACTAAGGGGGGACATGACAGCGGTCTTCCACTACCTGAAGGGCTGTCGCAGAGAGGATGGCAAAGACTTGTTCTCTCTTGTCCCCGAAGGCAAGACTAGAAACAATGGGCTCAAACCGCAAGGAAGCAGATTTTGGTTAAACATTAGGAAGAACTTCCCGATGGCAAGAGGTGTTCAACTGCCTAGGGCTCTCCTTCGCTGGAGATTTCCAGACACAGACTGGACGGCCCATCTGTCGATTTCCTGCACTGAGCAGGGGGCTGGACTAGATGTCCTCTGACGCCCCTTACAACTCTGTGATTCTATGAGTCACGAAGTTGAGAAGTCACAGAGGCATGTACTCAGCTTAGTTACAGAGCAAACCAATCCCCCTCGTGTAGGTCCCTGTATAGACATGTAGGACCCCTCTGTTTGTTGTGGTGTTTTTGGAGCTGGAATGGGGCCCGTGATTCTGATGGAGAGCACTCAGGAGAAACAGAGTGGCGTTAAGGGTGTGTGTTTGAAGGCAGTGGAACGGATCGATGGATCAGATCCATGATCTGCACCCTTCCTTCTCAACCCTGTCCTGAGCGTGTCCCTCAGGTTCCTATCCCCTCAGATTAAATAGGGAGCTGTTTTATATACCCTTTCTAAAAACAACAGAAGCAGGGGGTCGCTCTATGAAAAGTAATCAGGGAACAGATTTAAAACCAAGTGCTTTTTCACCCAATGTACACTGAAGCTGTGGAACTCCTTGCCGGAGGGCGTTGTCCAGGTCAGTAGCTTAGCAGGCTTTGAAAGAGACTGGATGAATTTTTGAAAGCCAGGTCCATTAAGGGCTACTCGTCGGGTGGGTCAGGGGAACAAGACCCTTGACTGTCGGAAGCTGCGGTGGGGAGGATGGCAGGAAATGCATTACTCCACTGTAACCCGCTGTGTCCTCCCCTGAGGCAACGGAGGCGGGTCACTGTCGGAGACAGGATGCTGGGCTGGATGGACCGTTGTTCTGACCCAGTAAATGGCACTGACTATGTTCTTAGCTTCTTAATCCCTCAGCTGTTATGTGGCCCTTGGAAGATGCCCTGATTTGCTGCCATTTGGAGGATGGAGCAAAGACATGCCAAGAAATCAAGATCGCCATTTCAGTAGCGCCTCCTTTGATAGGATATCTAACAGCAAGCAGAAAGGGTTTCAGGCCAACAAGAAATCCCTGTGTCTGGCATTGGTTCACCAGACTTTTTCTTCCCCCCCTCGTGTCCTCTTTTTTTTGCCGGCGGCAAGGAATTCTGGAGTCTTAGACTTCTCAATTTCATCACAATGGGGGCCATTCTGAGACGATTGAAATGTTCGACCTCTGGGGAGAAAGGACAGATTCATGTTCGCCTGGGTCCACAATGCAACAATTTAAATCAGGAAATGAATAAGATACATCCCCCCCTTCAAGAGCCTTTATGTGTTTATTTGTCTTGAGGAGAGGAGGGAGGGATCAACTGTGCTTTTTATGATACATTATGCAGACAATTGCACGAATGCCTGAGACATAGAGAAGTACAGGCTTGGAGAACCTCAGGCCTGGGGGGCCAAATATGGATCACAGCTAGTTTTTATGTGACCCCTTTTCCCGTGCCTGGGTCTAGTCCCTGGACTAAAAATCGAGCTCAGGGGAAGGGAGCAGAGATAAGAGCATGCACACAAGGACAGGAGACATAGCCACAATCTGGACCCTCCTCTTCCTAAGTGCACCCCTTAAGCACCCCCTACCCCCAATTTCTGTGTGGCCCTTGGGGGGGAAGAGGTTCCCCGGCCTTGCTGTAGTAACTCTGTGGGGAAGTGGTTGTAGAGCAAGCGCACACGCACGAGAGAAAGTGCATTGTGGGAGACGGAGTGCCCAGTCCTGCCCCTAATTGGACAGAATCAAACCCTCTCCTGTCTGTCCTAGGCCGTAGAGGAGAGGTTCACAAACTGGGGGGTCAAGACATCTAATAGCGAGGTCACAATTAGGACTGAACAAGCAGCCAGAACTTTTACTCACAAGTCATTTCGGGAACTGGGATTGATGTCTTGACTGTTTCCCGATTCCGATGTGATTCCTTGATTCTCGGAATACCGAGAAATACCGTCTCGATTTACCAGCTTTCCACTTAACCAGTGTACGTTCATTTACCACTCGCTGCATTATCAGTACCCATCTGCAAATCAGTTGGAGATTGGTCCAAAGCAACAGAACAACAGTTCTGACTGGAGGCACTGGAGAAGAGGTCAAGGGGGGCGCTGAGGGGAGGTTAAAGGATGGACTATTCACACAGTGATGATTGGCTTAGAAATGCAGAAGCAACACACCTGGAAGTGAAGTGGTACCGTCGGCAAAGTTCTTCCTTCAACTGATACGTTATCGAAAACTGGGATTTCAAAAAACTTCCCGTTTTGGTGAAATCTTGTTTCAGCCCTAGTCACAACCCCCAGTTGATATCTGATATACCACGCATGTCTTGCTTGCTGTCTGGGATAACATAATTACATTTTAAAGTCTCAAAATGGGGTCACTCCAGGAAAAAAAACTTGGGAAGTCCTGTCCTGTAGTATTAATAGTGAAGCACGATCTTTCTTTAGCGCAAATGTTAAGATTAAGGAGCGATTTCTAACCCCATTTTCTCAGTGGGTTTCCAAGCAGCTACACGGGGTGGTGCTGCACGTTATTGTACGCCCAGGGCAAATGTGCTCCATGTTAGACTGGTAGCACAAACGGTCAAGCTGCTGTAGCCATGTGTGGAAGCCCATTGATTGTAGCCTAAATAGGGATAAATAGCCCACAAGCCCAGAGTGTAATTGACAAGCCCACCCTCCTGTTGAAATTGACAAGGAAGCCTAAAAGTCTAGAGTGAAATGGACACGTGGCAAGGCCCTCCCACACACAGCGAGATTGACAAGCAAGCCAGATAGCCTTCACTGAAATTGACAAGACACAAAACCCCATACTGAAGTTGACAAGGAAACCCCAAACACAGCACTAAAATTGATAAGCCCCAACCCCTCCACACAGTGAAACTGATAAGCCCCAAACTACCCGCCCTCACTGAAATTGACATTCCCCGAATCCCCCCCACCCCCACTGAAATCGACAAGCAAGCCAGAAAGCCTGCACTGATATTGACACACCAGAAGTACCCTACCTCCTTGAAATTAACAAGCAATCTGCAGTGCGCTGAAATGTACAAGCCTGCAGTCTTATTGTGAAATTGACACCCCCCCTGATGCTGTGTACTGAAGTTGAGAAGCACAATGCACACCTAGGCACATCCCTAATTATTAATCCTTCCTGGAGACAGGAACTAGAGTGACATCTCAAGATTCCCACGACTCTATGGTAACCTGGCTGACCAATCCCCAGTTGCTGCAGGGTGGTGTGATTGACCCCACACTGATTCTGTATCGTGTTTGTGGCTTATTCCGTGGGTTTCCTGAGGAACTCCGCAGATAGCTTCCAGGCAGCAAGCCCCCACAAACACGGGTTCACTCCATGGCTTCATCCTGGCTTTGACTGAACAAACGTTACACTTGCCCCCAAGTAGGCAGCTGAAAAAGTGGCAAGAGCTATGTGTAGACATGTCCACTATGAGAATAGCAGGCAGAAAGTTTCAGGGCACTTTTAGATATGACAGGATTTCTAGCAGATTTAAAAATGAAATTCACATGGGTGGCATTTAGCTACCCCCACCCCCGCACTGGAAGTGGGCCGCCTTTGGAAATAGCAGCGCCGGGGGGGGCTCACACATTATTTTAAAAATCGGAATTGTAAATCCCCGATATTGAAGTTTTAGAATTACGGTTTTTAAAAGAATGCGCGAGTCACCCAGCGTCACTGTTTCCAATTGCGGTTGGGCGACTTTGGGTGCAGGGAGGCGCATCTAAACGCCCCCCACACCGTACAAGGATTCTAAAAGTGGATTTTAAAAATCTGCTAGATTGTGGCACGTGTAAAAACGGGCTCAATGTGCCTCTCTAGATCGGGAGTGGCCAGAATTCTGGCGCACTCAACCCAGGTGCCAACTGGTGCCGGTCCTGCTCTCCTCCCCAGAGGCAGTGTCTGACGTGCGAGTCCCTCTCTCCACCCCACAATCTACTGCCGACTAGCTTGTGAGCCACCGCCCTTGGCCAGCCCTGCTCTGGATCCACTGCACAATCCCTGACACACTCACACACACACCCCCGCGCTGCCCCAGTGCAGACAGGATTGTAATCACAATTGATCTGGTGCAGCGCTTTGTTTTTTAAAAAAAACAACCCATAGATCGTGAAGAAAGGTCTGGTTCTGAAATAAAATCAGTCAGGCAACTTACAAGCCTCCAGAGAGGATGCCAACATTTGCACAGAGTGGGGGGGTGGGATTTGTGTGTTTTGTTTCATTGACAGTACGGAGGAAATGATTTTAAGAACTGTGGCAATCCTCATGAGTTGGATCTGCCAGCTGTATCGGCCTTTTCAAAGTGGGAAGGACTCCTTCATTCATTGATGGCCTTCAGCGTGCCTGGCGGTCTGTCCGCCAAGCCATAGGCAGATTTGGAAGGACAGTCGGAGTGCTTTGCTTGAAACGATGTCCCTCGAAGCCCCCTTGACTCCTCCGCAGCACCAAAGTCTAGAGCATGGGAGCATTGAAGCTGCCTCTGCTTTGAAACAAGCGTTGGCAAGAGCCGGTCGTGATTTTAATTTAAGTGTTCAAAATGCTCTGGAGGTTGCAGATTAACTTCCTCTGCTCAGCCTCTGCAGCTTATCCTCCCATGTAAACAAAACTACCAACGCTGCTAAATGGACTGAAGGATTATTCACTTTCACTCAAATTTCTGTCTTTTTTCTAATGAAGCCGCTAGTCTGTAGCCTCCCATGACTATACTCCTCAGTGAATCACAACAGCTGTTCCCTAGATTTCCCTAGTCCCTCAGCCCATAGATAGCTCATTTATGTTTCTCCATATACCTCTGCCTATGCGCCTTGCCCTCTGGCACCCTTCTCCTCGTCCATTCTAAATTGTAAGCCCCTAAAGGCAGAGACCTGTCTCCAATTGTGACTGTTCAGTGTCACAAATAGCAATAATTATTTATTTATTATTTCATGGATTTATACCCCGTCCCTCCTGCAAAAGCAGCCCGGGGCTCTGGGCAAAATTTCAGTTTTGGTCAATTTCCATTTCGGTTCTCATGAATTTCGGTTCTTTTCCGGTTTCGATACCATTGGATCTTTTGCATTGATTTTTGTACCGGATTTATAACATTGCGTTTTTTCAATGGGGGGGACAAACCGCAATGTTAAAAATCCGGTACAAAAATCAATGCAAAAGGTCCGTTAGTACCGAAACCGAAAAAGAACCGAAATTTTGAATTAATCCGAAATGGCCATTTTCAGGTACTTCCGGTTTTATCAGAAACCGAAATTCCCATCCCTAGCAATAATAATATGTACAGTTAATAATTATCATAGTTAATAATTGCAATAAATAATCATTTCTTCACCTCGGGTTTCATTAACTCTAATTACCTACAGGAGAGGAAGGAACTCACCGCCTGAAACCTGGGCTAATTTTCACTGACCCATTGTTCACAGAATGTGACCCCATGCTCTTGGAATCAATGCAAAGAAATCCTATGTACTTCACTCAGCATTAGATTGTCAAATGGCTAGTAAATAGGGAGCTAGTGAACAGGGAGTTGTTATTTATCCTCTCCAATAGTAACTAGAACTAGAGGAGACTCCATGAAGCTAACTGGCAGGAGATTTAAAACAAATAAAAGAACGCATTTCCCCCACCCCCCTATTTACTTGTGGAACTTGTTGCCAGAGAAGGTAGTCAAGGCCAGTAGTATAGCTGGGTTTAAAAAGAATTAAGGGCAATTAGCCAAATAGGTTGGGGGACAAAGCCTCTGTTGGGAGGTGGGAGTGAACAGCAGGGAAGGGACCACTCCATTATGACCAGTTGGGTACTTCTCCAAAGTGACCAAGATTGGCCACTGTCGGAGACAGGATGCTGGGCTTGACGGACCATTGGTCTGACCCAGTATGGCGCTTCTTATGTTCTTATGCTAGCACTGAAAGGATGTCATTGCTCTGTCAGGTGAGAAACCCCAAGTTTTTTTGTAACGGTCATATGGGCTAGAAACTTGATTTTTTGGGAGAACTGAAAAGGGAGGATTTTCCCTAATGACATGGCTCCAGAAGGACACATTGTAGCAGGGCAGTTGCGCCCCTCCCTGCTCCAAGCCACTTCTGCGACTGGGGATCCTCTCTATTGGCGGCCCCACTGGAAAAGCGACTTGACTGCTGAGAGGCTTCAGGCAGCGGCGATGTTATCCCCGCCTGTGGAAATTTACACGGCAGCCGAAACTGACTAGGCGGCACTGTGGCAAGGAGAAAAGCCTTAACCGGGGAATCTAAGGGGGTGGAGCCTGGAGAGGCATCAGTGCCTTGGCCCCGCCTGATTGGTTGCCAGAATAAGGAGTGGCTAGTTGAAAAGAGCCGCAGGTGGAGTTGAAGAGAAGGGGGGTCGGCTAACAAACGCCCAGGAGGTCGTGGACTGGAGGGGCGTCCTGGGCTGGACCTAAGGGATCCTGGAGGCCAGGAAGGATCTGTCAGTGTGGGACGGAGAGCCCTGGACTGTCACAGGGGACAGGGAGAGAGAGGGAAAGGAGGAGCAATTGCACTCAGAGATGACCCACACACGTACAAGGAACTCAGTGCTACGCTCTGTTAGGGGGTACCTGGGAAACAAGCCGGTCAGGATAGTGTTGTGGCCTTTAGATCTCAATGAGATCAGGCCTCTATCATCCTAGGGCACAGAGTGGTTTAAGTGAGCGTATGACCTCACGCCACACACGTACTCCACAGTCACACAAGAGTCCACGGGGAGAAGGGAAACAGGTGACGGGCGTGTGGGGTTGCGGGGGAGGGGAGCTAGATTCAGAGGGGGAGGGAATAGGGCTTTCGTTCTCGATGGGAGAGGAGAAGACCCCCCAGGGAGGGCGAGGGCTGACACTCTTCACACTCACCACATGCTCACAGGGAAATAAAGAAAGAACCAATAACAATTGTAACAACTATAACTCTCAAAACTGCACACAAGGAGACAAAGACAAAACCACGCTTAGCTTAGGTAGGGGCCAGCATCTCAGGCTCTGATTACCGGTGCTGTGTGCCCCATGGCGCCGGGGTTTATACTTCAGGCTCCGCCCCCCTGCATGCCTGCAGCCATGCGGCGCGCCGTATTGGCTCAGGCACTGCCCCCACGTTACGTGAGGTCGATGGCTGGGGATCCGTGGGGCCGGCATGCGATCGGGTTGTCCTGGCAACCCGATGCTGTGAGGGGGCTTCCGGTGCTGCTGCGGTTGCTTCTGCTGCTGCTGCAGGCGGAGTAGTTACTTGACTGTGAGCGGGAGGGGCGGCGCTCTGGCGTGCTCCAGGGGCCCAGAGGCCCCCGGCGGCGTCCACAGTCAGCGGCTCTGACATGGACATTGGAAACAGACCGGAGAGCTTGTGAACAGACAGGAGAGCTTGTGAGTTCTCGTGTATTTGTATCTAGAGGCTGTTATGCTTGAACTGAACTACTGTAACGCGTTCTACGTGGGGCTTCCCCTGACGCTGGCCCGGAGGTTGCGGCTAGTGCAGAATGCAGCGGCCCGTCTCCTAACAGGGACGGGCCGACGAGAGCACATAACACCAGTGCTCCGGGCACTGCACTGGCTGCCTGTAACGTGCTGAGCCAGATTCAAGGTGTTGACTTTGATCTACAAGGCCCTGTATGGTCTTGGACCTGGATACCTCAGGGACCGCCTCACCCTCCGCGACTCAGGACGGCCCCTCTGCTCCACCGGGGGCGCCTTCCTGGAGGTCCTCGGCATAAAGCAGGGGGCTACAGTGGAGAGGGTGTTCTCAGTGTCTGGGCCGCGGTTGTGGAACTCCCTCCCAGAGGAAGCACGGCTGGCCCCGAGTCTGTTAGCCTTCTGTCGGGCCTGTAAGATATGGCTGTTCTCCCAGACCTTCGAAGGCGGGGAGGAGAGGGTGGGTTAAATTTTGGTGTGGGAGTGTTTTAAATTTGTTTGTAATGTAGTTTTTATATTGTTTTAAACGGTTTTATTTTGTGTTGGAAGCCGTCCCAAGATGCCGTAGGCATGAGGGGGCGGCATATAAGTGCCATAAAATAAAATAAAAATGAACCAGAGAGCCTTAGAAGAACGCCAGGATGTCCACTTGGAGCCCGGGAAGGGCCCAGGGCTAACGGGACCTTAAAGGGCCAGAGAGTCCAGAACGGAGTACAGGGACCCAGGGGGGTTAGCTGGTCCTCCCTGTACGGCCCTGAGGGGGGGCAAGGACCTGAAGAAATAAAGGCCTGCATGCCTACAAGGGTGTTGGGCTAGAGTGCCTGGGACATTTAAGAAGCCCTGTTTGGTGTAATAAAGGTGAAAAAGAGACCACTAGTTTCCTGTTACTCCCAACAGAGATCAGAGCTGGGGTAAGAACCCTAGAGGGACAGACCCTGCTACACACAGCTTTAAGTCAAGTGCTACGAACTTGCATATATAAGTTTATTAAAACTAGAAGCGGGGCGCAGTTTCAGAGCCATGCGTACTGTTTTACACACACCCCCCAAAAAAAGACACAGTAACAAATAGACTCAATATAAATGCTGAGCCTGGCATTGCTGCTTGTGGCGGCGGAGCAGCAGCCAGGACGGATTTGTCTCCTCAGAGTTACGCAGCAGAAGAAAACATGCACAAAGGATTTTCCTCGATTTGATTGATTATGGTTCCCCCTCCGCTCTCGCCGTTGCTGTTAGCACCGTGCTCTGTGTTGCATCTAGGACTATCTCTCTCACAGCTGGGGGCACAGAGACAGCTGGGGGCTTTGGGGTTTCAGCGCTTTCTTGGAGGGGGGATACTTTTTTAAAAAATTCAAGCTCCACCATCATTCAGAAGACTTGAGTAAAAACAGGGCCCAGCTCACCACAGGGTGACTGCTTGCTTTCCGTGAACCCCACAGCGGCCCCTGTTTTTACTCCCTCCCGGCAAGGCCCCAAACGTAGTATCATAGGGTGCAATCCTACACCCCCTGATAAACTCTGCTGACGCACTTCGAGTACACCGGTGTAAGTTGGGTGTTGGATTGCACCCATCGAGTTGGAAGGTACATCAGGAGGCCATCTAGTCCAACCTCCTTGCTCAATGCACGAAATCCTCCTTTGGGGCCTCATGGAGCATCACAGGGGAGGGGCCACCAGGGCCCTTTCATTTCCTCCCCACCCCGGGTCCTGCAAACTCTTAAGGCCAACCCTGAGTAAAAGGATTGGCTTTTGTGATATCTTTCTGGAGGAAGCTCACCCAAAGCCTGTGCATTGCTGAGGCTTCCAAGGAGACTTCCATGGAATATTGGCCTCCTATTAGTCCCCTGCGCACAGCTGATTTCCACCCTATTATCAGGGACCTGGGTTCACTGTGTTTCCTCCATTGGCAGCAATGGAGAAATGGGAGGGACCACCAACCACAGGCTCCTGTTCTTGCTATAGGAAAGCAAGAATCAACGCCTGGTCCGTCTGCTCAGCAAAACGAAACCAATTCTTGCTCCGTATCTCTGAGCTGCCAAAGCTCAGTGGCTTCAGGTAAAATGATTCTGCTGAGCAAAGGTGTAATGATGTGCCAGGAAGAGACGGCATGTGGATCTAATTAACTCATTGGACTGGGATCAGCCCTCCCCATCCTGTGACTGATTTCCTGTGCGACTCTGGACAAATCGCTTCTCTCTCTGCAAAAATGCCACAGTAAAAATAGCTCCCTTTGGGTGAAACCAATCGAGACAATAACCTGCTGGAGTCCGTGTTCAGCCCATGCATCCCCCAAGCAGCCACCGCTCAGAGGTTTAGCGTGTCCAACCTAATAAACAGGCAGCCCCCTGTCCATATTTCATGTGCTTGCAGTAGCTTCCACCAGTGTTGCCAGCAATCCCCCTTCCCCGCGGCCACATCTCAGCTGAGAGGTGCACCAGAGATCTCTCCCCCCCCCCCCC
>QEPC01008216.1:333118-357133 GCA_003113815.1 Sphenodon punctatus
CTTCATAAAGATAAGAAGTAAGTTTATTGATTACATAAGCAAGATAGTTGATACAGAGTGGTTACTAGAAATCAGAGGTAAATATAACTCATTCCTGATCTATACTGGTTGAGTTCCTAAATAAGCATCTTACCATACAAAGGTCCGTAAGTTTCTCTCAGTTCTTTGGTGTAAGCGACTGGGTCTCCAGACTTAGAGTTGCTAGAGAGCAAAGATCTGTCTCTCAGCTCATGTCTTTCCAGCCTTGCTGGCTGCAAGAGGGTGAGTGAGTTCCTGATAGTCTCTGCCCCCTCTGGGGTACCACTCCTTATATCCCCAGGAGGAAACTCCTCGTATCTTCTCGAGACTTCTAGAATTGCCTTCGTTATTATCAGCTTTCTCTGTCTCTGCACGTAGGCAATGGCTGCTGGCATTAGCATCTTTAATGTCTCTGTCTGGGCCAGGGTTCCGAAATACACGTTCTTTGTATCTCTTTGCATTTCCTGGAGATTGGTCACATGTCACAGCCCTAATTTGAGTTTTACAGTTCTCAGTTATAACATTACATACATGTGGAACCTTTTGCTTTACATATTTACCAGACTTGTAGTCTACATGTAGGCCCGTGTTACACGTGTGTGACCCTATGTTCCTCCGTGACACCCTCACTCCATGGAACTTATGGAATTTGTTCCAAGAAGACATTGTCAAGGGCAGTAGTATAGCTGGGTTTTAAAAAGGGCAGAATAAGTTCTTGGAGAATAGGTCCATTAATGGCTATTAACCAAGTAGCTTATGGGATGAACTTCTTCCTGTCGGGAGTGAACAACGGGGAATGGATTGCCCATTTTGACTGCTGGTTCTTCTCTCAGGCAATCGACAGTGACCAATCTCAGAGACAGGAGGCTGGGCTTGATGGACCATTGGTCTGACTTAGTATGGCTCTACTTATGTTCTTATGGTCGCTGTGTCCCTTGGTGGCTTGTCTACCCCCTCGAGTAGCTCTGGGGGAAGGCAGCCTCTGCATTCATCTGTTGACACCCGAAGACCTTTCTTTTAGTTCCAGTGTCTGGCAGGCAGGGATAGGGGGCTGGGTGGTGGGCGTTGAGGGAGCTGGGGGGAGGTCTTGAGGAGGCTTTTTAATATAGTCTTATATTGTAAGTTTCCCTGAGCCTTGGGGGAAGCGTGGTGTCTACATTTTTAAATAAACCCTGCTACACGTCAGTGGGTGTCCACCCATGTTGAAGGGTCCCCTTCGAGTGCAAAGGAAAGGATTAAGCTGGTATGTTACATATGATCCCTTTACTGTAACCAAGCCAAGAACGTGTGTACCTGAGCTCTCGCATCCTCATGAATGTCGCATCCCTTGTCTCTCCCTCTGTTCCCCCTTCCCTGTCTCCCCTCCCCCTGTCTTTAGATTGTAAGCTCTTGAGCAGGGATCATGTCTATCTTATTCTTTGTAAGGCACCAGGTACATTGCTTGTGCTATATAAATGCTAATCATCATAATAATGAATAAAATAGAGGCTCCTACCCAAAAATTTCCTTCTGCGTCTAATTAAGCAAATATATGCAAGCAGGAGTTGCCAGACTTGGGCATTTTGATTCCATTTAGTGTCCAAAGTGGACACCAGTTCCAAATGAACATTCCTTAAACTTGGGCTCCTAAGAGTTGGCTAATGCGTGTCGCTATCCCAGTAATTAAGTTAATGCCGTTTCCCATCTTGTCCACTAGGGGACTGCTGAGGATCCTTGGGGGGAGCTGTCTAGGGTGCTGCCCCCATGGAAGCAGAGTGATGCCCTGTTTGCAGGTCATTGGTCCCAGCTGTCCTGACGCTGCAGGCTTGGGGCCAGCTATCCCCACCCCGTTGCATTTTACACAACGGAAAGGAACCCAATGCAAGACATTGGGACTAATTAGAAGAAATAAAACCCCAAAGGATTTGGCTTCTTTGAGTGAGTGTTGAGTGTGAGTGTTGGGGAACCCAGGCTCCCTGGCGCACTCAGCCAGTTCCTGTTACTTGCAAAAGCCATGTCCCCTGCCCACAGCGTCTCTGAGCGGGGGACCGGTCTGCTGGGGTTGGTGGCCGCCCCAATTCCTACAGACAGGGGATCCCGCGTGGGTGCCCAGCGCCGCACACTTCCTTGGACTGCCCCGCACGGCGTGCTGTGGGTTTCTCAGCAGTGCGCTATGAATGGGTGCCGTGTGGCTCACGGGAGCATGCGTACTCCCTCGCTATCTTCAAACGGGCGGTTGGACGAGTGGTTACTAGGTGGCCATGAGTGGTAGCATCTCGGTTAAAAACGCCCTCAGTCTTGTCTGGGGTATTTGCCTGGGTGAATTTCAAGGGTGTGATCGGGATCACACATGGCAAAATGCCATAAGAACCTAAGTAGCGCCATACTGGGCCAGACCAGTGGTCCATCAAGCCCAGCATCCTGTCTCCGACAGTGGCCAATCTCTGTCTCTCGGGAGAAGTACCCAACAGGTCACAGTGGACAATCCGTTCCCTGTTGTTCCAGCCCCCAACCGTAAGAGGTTACGTCCTCAAAACCTACTTGGCTAATGGCCATGAATTGACTTTTTCTCCAAGGACTTACCCAACCCCGTTTTTAAAACTAGCTATTGTCCATGACCACTTCTTCTTGCAATAAATTCCACAAGTTAATTGTGCGCGGAGTGAAAAAATACTTCCTTTTATTTGTTTAAAATCTGCTGCCAGTTAATTTCATGGTGTGTTCCCTGTTTTTCTAGTACTGCTAGGGTAAATAACCGCTCTCTACTTACATGTTCCACCCCACCCATGACTTTATAAAGTTCTATCCTATCCCCTCTCATTTGTCTCTTCTCCAAGCTGAAGAGCTCCAACCTATCCCTCTCTTCATACGGGAGCCCTTCCAAACCCATGATCAATTTTGTACCTTTTCTAATTCTGTCTTTTTTGCAATCGGGCAAACCAGAACTGCACACACTATTCCAGGTGTGGTCACACCATAGATTTATATAGAAGCACTATAGATATTTTCAGTTTTATTCTCTGTCCCTTTCTGAATGCTTCCTAACGTTCTGTTCGCTTTTTTGACCGTTGCCACACACTGAGCTGAGGATTTCGGTGTATCCTCCGGTCACAATGGCCCCAGTTCCATGGTCTGTGGATCCTGTGCGGAGCTGCACGGCACGTCTACATTGCTGGCACATTGCGTAGGATCCCATAGGATTGCGACCAACGACTCCAAGATTCTTTTTCTGAGTGTCCACTCCGAATTTAGAACCCAGCATTGTATACAGAAGTTTGAGTCATTTTTCCCTGTGTGCATCATGTTGCGCTTGTCCACATTAAATTTCATCTGCCATTTACTGCTACCCAGTCCCTCAAGATCTTCCTGCAGTTCTTCACAGTCTGCTCGGGTTTTAACTACCTTGAATAACTTTGTGTCATCTGCAGATTTGATCATCTCACTCTTTACTCGCTTCTCCAGATCATTAATGAATCTATATTTTACAGCACTGGTCTCGGCACAGATCCCCGAGGCACTGCTCTGGAGTATGTAAGGGCTTCCTTAACAGTTCCAGCAATTTAATATTTCATTTGGCAAAAATATTTATTTATTTTTCTAGTCTAGCTGAAAAAGAAGCCCCCTTGAAGGTCCACCTGAGGTTATTGTATTCCTCTGTCGGCAGACAGCGTGAGAATAACAGTTTGGAGTGATCTCCTCCATTGGGAAGTGTTTAACTCTCAAGTCTAATAATTACAGTAAAGTTAGCTGCCCTCCCTTCCCTTTAGAACTTGGCAATATTTATTTATTTATTATATTTTTGCAGGCTATCCTTGCATTCCTACTTCTTCTTTTCATGGGTCTGAACCCTGAATTATCATCGGCAGGGTTGCATTTTTCTCTTCTGCTTGCACTCTGAAAGAGATGGCGGCATCGTTCAGATCCTTTTATTGAACCAACTTCTGTTGGAGACTGTGCGCAAACTTATTTTATTGGATCCACAGAAGTTGATCCAATCAAAGAGATCATCTGAACTACTTTGTCTCAGTAAACCGCCCTCCTCTCCCCCAGTCTCTCGAAATGTGCTCTGAAACGCTGAGATGCTCCAACAACTTAATCTAATCCAATTCTTGGTTTCCATCTGCTCTGGTGTCTGAGCCCGGCTGGTGATTCACTAGTTCCACCCTAAGATTTCATTAACATTTAAATCTTTAAATAAAGTGCCTTCTTTAACGCAGAGAAAACATTGACCTTTCATCTACTTCTCTGGCAAAAACCTTTCTAAAGCCATCCGAACCTCCCAATAACCGAAAGGGTGATAACGTAGATAGGCAGATGTCTACTTTAGTTGCTGATATAATTTGGATGTTTGAAGGGCTGTCCAAAAATGTGAAGAATATTCACAAATACGAAACCCACTATTTGTTTCAGCACTGCTTTTAGAAGTCGTAGAAAGCTCTTACAGAAGAAGCTCCAGGATGTCGGCCTTTTCCTAGCTCCCCATCCCCTTAGTCTCCTCCCTGGTTTTTCTTAGGTGCCCCTTCTCTCCTGTAACTAACCTAAGCATGCATACCTGCAACTTCTCTCCTTCTGTTCCCCTCCCCTTTGACTCCCCTCCCTTGTCATTCTTAGATTGTAAGCCCACTGAGGCAGGGACCTGTCTATAACCAATACATTGTTTGTGCTATATAAATAACGATATAAGGATCTACCTAACGGAGTCAGACCATCTTAGCCCAGTATTGTCACAACCTGACATGGCAGCAGGGTTTCAAATCTGGCTCTCCAGGATCCCCAATAGAAGCCTCGCCCAGGTGTGCTACCCGAGGCCCTCCAGGATCCCCAGAGGAGGCCTTAGCCAGGCGTGCCACCAGAGATCCTGAACTGGAGATGCCGGGGATTGAACTTGGAACCTTCTACATGCGCTCTACCACCTGAGCCATGGCCCACCCCACCCCAATACTTAATAATGCCTCTGAGTTAGCGCGTGGTAATGGGTTCCCTGATATCTGAATGGATTCACCATGGGGTAACTCTTGTCCGATCCACAGTAGAAGCATCCTAGAGAGATACCCTGTGGTAAATCCATTCAGAGCAGAGGGGAAATCATTGCCATGCGGTAACACTAAGACAGCCTTTTGGATCTTTGTTAGAGCTTTCCATGGGTCTGAAAGCAGGGTCCCCTCTCCCATGCTGCCCCTTCTACCTGGAACTTCCTGAATGCACTTGCTCTGCTCCCTCCATCCCTCCCGAAAACCTGCCTCTTCCATCAGGCTTTCCCTAGCCCTTCATCCCCACGGACTCATTGCCGATGCTTCCTCTTCCAACCTTTGCTTCAGGGACTCCTTTTCCCCTCCAACCAAGCCAAGCAATTGAAGCCGCGACATCTCAACTTTACGAATGTATCCCTGTCTCTCCCGATGCTCCCCTCTCCCTTGTAAACGGTAAGATCCTTTTGGGCTGGTGGTGGTGTAGGGAACTGTTTTTAACAGTAACTGTTCCTAATGATCCTACAGTACCAGGTGCATTGCTTGTCCTATATATAGACAATAATGGTAGCTAGTCGGGATGGGACTATTGGCGAATTATCGGTTACTGGTTTTATCTATCAGATTAATCCAATATCTGACTTATCGTTATATCGTTTTTTTAACATTGCCGTTTTTTCAGATCTTTAATGTTGCAGTCATCGTTAAAATGGCCACAATGTTAAAGAGCCGAAAAATCGGCAGTGTTAAAAAAAAATAATAATAAAAAAAAAAAAAATAAAGATATACAATACCGATATTATTGGATTAATCCGGTATCTCCAATTATTGGCATTATTGGATTAATCAGATACCGATAGTCCCATCCCTAGTAGCTAGCCCTTGCATATTACTTGTTTTTCAATGGAAGCAGCCTTTAGAGAGTTGAGTTTGTTCTGTCTACACTGTCTCGGTGGGTAAACAAACTGACGGGAAGGCCGCCTACCCCCAAAGCTGCTCCGGGGGTGCATGCCTGCGTCCAACCCCGCCTATGTCCTCTTTAGACAGACCCAGCTGTTTCTCTGGCACAGTGCCCCACCACCACCACCATAAAGTTGTGGGTAGGGCTGAAATGAGAATGGAATTAATTCTCGCGAGAATCTCGCAGCCACGGCGAGATCTTGTGAGATTCTTCCGAGAAACTTGAGATTCTCAAAAATGCCCTCTCTATGATCTCTGCGTGTGCGAAATGGCCCAAGCATGAGCAGAAGAGCCCCGGCAGCCATTCTTGCCCATGCGTAGATCATGCTTTTGCTATTTTGAGGTTCTCGAGAATATCGCGAGAATCTTGAGTTTCTTGTGAGACGCTCACGAGACTCTTTGAGACGAGAAAATCTTGTCCAGAAACCTGTTCTCAGCGAGACTTTCGAGAAGGGTGAAATCTCATTTCGGTGCTAATCGTGGTTGATAGCCCAGCACTCTACGCTGGCGCCCGCAACACCTAGGATGCTGTCGGGGGCAACGGCCGCCCAGGTGCAGAGCTGAAGCGTGGATCCTCACGGCAGATGGACAGCAGCTCCACTTTCGGCTGGTGCCCCAGGTTTGACTGGCCCACTCTGTTTGCACATCTGGCGTTCGCTCTCTACGTGGACTGGCCAGCTTGGGTGTCAAGCAGGTTGGCGTGAATGTTGGTCTAAAAGCACCCGTTGTGTCTCCCTACAAAGCCTATTTGCAAGTTCTCTATGGAAGCAGATGCAGCTAGCACAGATGAAACCCAGAATGTTAACTGACTTCTCTGGCATTGGAATTTATGGGATTTAGCCGTACTTACTGGAATCAGACAGTCCTACCCGTGTGTTCTCAGAGCAGGAATCATTAGGGTACTTTCAGGAACATCTCCTTGTAAATCAAGTGCGATCACATGTCCTCTAAATCTAAGGACCAAGAATTGTGACCGAATGAATTGAGTACAGTGTGGGAAGGGAGGAGAATGAATTTAGAATGTGTTTCGTTGAGATCATTGTTGTGAAGCGTTGGCTCCATCTCCATGACGTGCGTCCCGTTCTTGGAAGGGAGCCATTTTTGTACTAAAGAGGCTAATGCTAAAATTTGGGAGTGGAAAGTTCTGTCGAGTCAACATTGATGGGTATTTGCCGTAAACCTCGGACTATGGCGGCGTCCCAGGAATTCCTTCTTCAAACCCTTTTTGGCTTTGCCTTTGTATCTCTAATCTCGTTAAGTTCTGCCGTTCCTCATTGCGTCACCGCAGACTGAAGGATGTGCTAGGCTCTGTCTTGATGAGTCACTGGTGCAAAAAACAACACCACTGACTAATTTGTTTGCCCTGCTGGGGAAAACAATGTCGAAGCAAGACAATTCATCATGGTAGAGGGTGAGCTTGGAGCCATTGTTTATCAATGGGTCTGTCTCAGCAAGGGGGTGCTCTTTATTTTTGTCAAATGGTGTCCAACTGGAACAACAACTTTTGATCTACGTGTTGAAGAAAATACCTTGCTGGGTGGGTGGGTGTGGTGTCCCCTTGCTGCATAGAATTAAGAACAGCAGTCCCTGCCAGCAGACTTTTGGCTTTAAGTGGTTTTTATGCCGATAGATCTGCAACGTTCTTAAATCTGCCACACTCCTAAAGGAATGGTCCCATCTGGAGACTGGGCAGCATTAGAGCCGTGTGGCTTTTGGAAGGAAGAATTTCTCAGACTCTGCATTCTGATGCCTTTAGACGATTAATGTATGTGTGTGTGACTTGCATTATTGCTCAGTGGCCCATGTGGATTTGGTCCAGTCCTTTGACACATCTGGGAATCCAGCCTACAAGCGTTTGTTGCTGTGTCTCTCCTCCTTTCCTATTCTATTTTAAAGTAATTGAGAATTCAACATCTGCCGGAGGCTACTGGAAAATGTAATTGTTTCTCTGGCACCGTCTCCTATTGGTTGGAAGATCTGCAGCAACTGCCTCTTCATATTGCTTTAGGCTTCTCCGAAAAAAAGAACTTGGCCTGTTGCAGTGGCCATATTGCTTGGTTGGCCATGACTTTGGTTTTTATTTCATTAAAGGGTGAGGGGGCGGGGGGTGGGGTGTAGGAAAATGGCCTGGCAGACTCTTGCTGTATTTGACTGAACTTGGCCCAGTAAGAAAAGGTCATTCGAGGTAGTGAAGCCTGTATACAAATGGAATAAGTGTTTTCTTTAGGAGCACAGAGAGTAAGCAGAGTCAGCTGGGAGAAGGGAAGTACTGGATGCAGCCGGTTGCGTGCCACCTTTCGGTCAAGATGCTCCTTTTGGAAGAACCTTCAACTTGAGAATTGGTCCAAGGAAGTGTCTGTCCAACCCTATGGATGCCCCTGGTACTTCCTTGACTTGTGTTGCTGTTGGTCATATCTAGGGACTACTGGGTGTAGACGTCAAATTAGGAGTAAATTTCTAGACCTGCCCTTTGCTACATAGGGCTGGACTAAAAATAATGGGCTCGTGTTTGTGTAGATTTTGGGTTGGATATCGGGGAGGGGAAAAAAAACGTCTGAATGGTAAGACCTGTGCGGCAATGAAACAAGCTGCCTAGGGGGGCTGAAAATCTCCCATCGCTGAAGGTTTTCATAAGGAGGCTGGACGGCCGTCTGCCGGGAATGCTGTAGCTGTCTCCGTCCTGCGTCCAAACGGAGGTTGGACTAGATGAGCCTCAAAGTCCCTTCCAACTCTAAGATCCTATGTAAACCGATTATCTGCTGTTAATATCTGCCATTCGGACTAGCTTGCGGTTACCTGGCCATTAACCGATTTTACCGCCATGACTAACCGACAAACCCAATAGCCTGATGATGCCGTAATGGTTAATTGGCTTATCGTGGTGCCACGTAACTGAACGTTACCATTAGTCTAAAACCAGAGCAGGCAGCAGGAGTAAACCTTCCCCCCACCTTTTTAACAATAGTTTTAAATAGTTTTTATATGGATTTTAAGTTAGTCTTCTATTGTATTTTTAATATTGTAACGTGCTCTTGAGTGCCTCCTGGCAGAAGGGCACGTTTGCTACCTGGGAGTAATGCCTGCATTTTGGGGGCACCCTCAGCAAGGTACCCGGCCCCCCTCTGGATGCCCGGTGCCTGAAAAGGTGGGTATTGCTGGGGGAGTCCTGGGACACCAATCCCAACACCTGCGGCTCCCCACAATGGACTCATCTCACGGCTGGACTGCCGCTAGTCTTGTCCTGGTTAGTGTTTCCTGCTCCTTCCTGGCCTGCGTGCTGCTCAACTGAGCTGGGGGCTTCCCTGCTCCACTTTCTCTAAGTTGGGGGTGGGGGGAAGCAAGGAGACCGCTTCCCACCTACGTGCAACCCCCTAATGGGTCCTCCGTTCTCAGGGGTGTGTTCGTAGGTGGGAAGAGGCCTCCTCTTTTCTCCCCACCCCCACCTGCTCAGACAAAGCCAAGTGGGGAAGTCCTCGGCTCAGCTGAGCAGTGTGCAGACCAGGAAGGAGCAGCCCGGCGGTATGGTGAGTCAGGTAGCCCGTTCAGGTACCAATTGGTGCGCGAATGCAACCAGGTCAAGTTGGGCACCCCAGCTCCGATGGGTTGCCTGACTTGCCGGGTACCCGGTTGCAACTCTACTCAAGGTGTAGCCCTAACAAGGTGTATGCGACTCTCGGGATCCTCCCAAGCTAGCTGTGGTTTGGCCACATCACAGCCTCTTAACTGAGACAGTTTGCCCCCGTTCCGTTGGGAGGTCACTTTGCAGCCTTTTTAGTAGTGGTAGATTTTAGCTAAGGGTACGGAGTGTGGGTAATGCCGGAGATCTCCCCTTCTCGCAACCTGTGCACAGATTACAAAGGTCGTGGAAGAGGAGCTGTTTTAAGTATCGGGAAAGTGCCCGCTGCATAGTAGACGCTACTGGAACGTTTTGCAAGGCATGGTAGAAAATAAGGCTGGTTTGTCTTGGTGTCTGTAACCTCTCTGAGATGTTTTTTTTTTTTTTTTTTTAAAGCCTGTTGAGACAGTCAACTTTATTGCCCTGCTATTGATCAGACCCCTGGCATTTCATCTGCCTCTGCAGAGCGCCAGGGATCAATCTCTGTAGCAAGGGAAGGTCTGGCATCCTTCCACACGCGCCCAGCCACTTAGAAGATGCTGGAGAGCAGGAGTTCCCTTGCTGTCTTTGGCAAACGTTCCACTCTTGCCCAGGTCCCTGCGATTTCCTTCTCGCTTTGCTTAGCTGTAAATGTTATTGACGGCTGTAAAGTTATCCAGACTCTTTCAAATCCAGCTGCACCATTTGGACCCTTAAAATAGCAGTGTTATAAACTCCGTCAAATGCGAGTGCATGCTAGCTTAATATAGCAACCATATGGGAAGGGGGGTGGGGAAAGAGTCTCTGCTCCCTGCTACCCCAGGATCCAAGGTGGCCAGACAAAAACAAAATAATCCCAGGGATTCCCAGTTTCCCAAATGAGATTGGGATGCGCTCTTCAGGATTAAGCACCAAGTGGGTTGCCCGAAAGCAGATGTTTAGGTCTTAATTTCCTTTTAACGTCCGTTTTAGCAAGGAGTGAGTAATTAGTCATGACTTTGCCGGGGATGTAGTTGTTTAAATCTAGAGCTGACAGGGCGGCAGCTGGGCTGGGTGTATTGTAGAAGGGGAGATTTGTGCTTTGCTGAACCGCATTGATCAATTTAAATTCTGAGAGAGGGGCTGGGGAGCGGCTCGTATTTGATATTGGGGGTGGGTGGGTATTGGTCCCTCTTTCCCCAGCACGGGTTTGTTCTACGAGGTGACGGATTTTGAGGCACGCTTTCATCCCGCAAAACCAGATGTGGCTATTTTTCCCAAGCTTGTGTGCTGGTGGGTATTGCATGAGCCCGGCAGTTCTGCTTGCGTGGCAACTGGAAGGGATTTGAGATTGGTTGGATCAGTCGTGGGAGGAGGAAACCAACTTTTTTGTTTTCTTTAATAGGACAGCAGGCTACTGTTTTGAAGCAGGAAAGATGCCGGCCGAGCTGGGCAATGAAATAATTAGATGGTTGGGGATTCAGCTTTCACTTCCTGGAGCGATCTCAAAACGAAAAGAATAACACATGAGCCCAGGACAGGCTGATACTGATCAACATGAATTTATGGAAAAATACAGTTGTCAGGCTTCTTATTTCAGACTAGTCCCATTGGAGTAAACTGGGCCTGGGGGACCTTCTTCCCTCTCAGGGGCCACTTTGGAAATATGTACGAACTCTGAGGGCCACGTGGAAGTTGGGGTCAGGAGCGCGCTCAGGAAGAGAAGGGTCCAGATGCTGGATCTGCCTCCTATTCTAGTGTGCGGGCCCTCAGACTGAGCTCAGGTGAAGGGAGCAAAGATTGCTGTGTTTGGTGGGCAGGAACTGGATCCAGGGGCCAGAGCCAGCAACTTGAAGGGGGCCAAATTATACCTAGCCCCGGGCTGCATTTGACCCAGGGGACGGATGCTTCCCCCACTCCTGGAGTTAAATGGTTTGACTGCAGTTTAAATTTTTAAAATGTTGAAATGCAGAAACCTGCAGAGGGTTTAATCTAAAATTTATTTATTTGTATTTATTAGCCGCCCCCTCATGCCTACTGCATCTCGGGGCAGCTTAAAATTCAGTTGTTCCCCTGAATTACTAAGACTCACATGCTGAAATAGCAGCAGGGCACAATCTTTGTATATCGGTATATAGTATTCCTGTGTAAATGGCCTGTCGTAGAGGGGGGTGCAATTAATTTGTTTGTGTGTTTGTTTTTAGTTACCACAATGAATCAAGCCGCATTTGTTTTGGTAACAAATCTTACGAAAATGGATGATTAAGCAAACAATTGGCATTTACTTTCCCTTTTGTTTTTACAAAATAAAATTTCAAAAACCCTGCACATGCACAGAACAGCCGTCGGACTGTTCTGCGCATGCGTGCACCCTTTTCCAGAATAGCACCAGCAGCGTCGCCACCATTTTGGAAAAGGGCAACCAGCCTGCATATGTGCAAGATGGCCACTGCACAGATGCAGACCGGCTGCCCTTTTCCAAAATGGTGACGATGCTGTCGCCGCCATTTTGGAAAAGGGCAACCAGCCTGCATACGTGTAAGATGGCCACCGCACATATGCAGATTGGCTGCCCTTTTCCAAAATGGCAACGATGCTGTCACCACCATTTTGGAAAAGGGCAGCCAGCCTGCATACGTGAAGATGCCCACTGCACAGATGCAGACCGGCTGCCCTTTTCCAAAATGGCAACGATGCTGTCGCCGCCATTTTGGAAGAAGGTGCACATGCACGATATGGTCCGGAGTCTGCTTTCTGCATGTGCAGTGATTAAAAAAATTAAATTAAATTTACCCCCCAAATGAACAGGTTTTCTATGAAACTCCCCCCCAAAACAAATCATTTTCATGAAACGAAAACTAAAATGGCAACGGATGGGATGCCTTCTGCACACCCCTATCAGTGCCTTAAGTTTACACGGGGCTCCCTTCTCTAAAGGATTTTAGTCAGAGGTGAGGGTAGCGGGTGGGTGGGTGGTTGTTGGTGGCTCACTTTGTGCAAGGGATCTCTTTCTTTTGAAAAGAATAAAAGATTATTTTGAAAAGCTTTTCTCAAATTCATCCAGGATGCAAATTCTGTTTCTCTTTTGTAGAGGCATTTAAAGAATATCCATGTTAATTAAATGTGGCAGCCGCAGCAAAGAGGAGCAGAGTTTTCTGTTCCAGGGCATGGGATGATGGAAGGCAAGTTTATTAAAGCCATTCTACTTGTTAGTAGGTTTAGCGACCCGTGCCCCACTCCATACAGGCAGGGGATGCATGGGCGCCTGTCCCCACGCACTTTTTTTGGCTTGCCCCACACAGCACACTCTGGATTTCTTGGCAGTGCACAGGGGGTGGCCATGAGTGGGTGCCAAGTGCCTCACGGGAGCGCGCATCCCCACCCCCTGCACCCCCATCCGACAGGCAGTCGGATGAGGGTCTCCTGGGTGGGCCACGTGGGGTAGCATCTCATTTAAAAACACCCAAACTCTCCAAGTCTTCACCCATCTGTTCTGGATGAAATTCCAATTTCTCGGTTGCCCAGGGGCTCTGTTGTTCTATGGAGCGAGGCGATTTGGTTGACACCCCCCACTCCCCCCCAGGCCCTAACTCCAGGGAGGGCTTTGCAAGTGGCCCACGGACCGCTAGGAAATTATTAGAGTGGACAGGAGAGGGGCCAACCTTCTGCCCCCACCCGCTCTGCAATTTTTCAAGCCGCTTGCAAAGGGCCCCACTGAGAGGGGTGTTTTCAGAGTGGATGAGGGTGGAGGGCTGGCCCTCCCCACTCCTAAAACTGCCTTTCTGGGGAGGATTTGCTGGGAGATTCGGATCTTTCTACCATTGAAGTCAGTGGGAACAAACGGCAATGAAAAACAATTGAAACAACAATGCAAAAAACGTAAACCAAAAAAGAACTGAAGTTTGGGATTAATCCAAAAGCAGCCATTTTGGGGCAATTTCGGTTCCATCTGAAACAGAAATTCCCATCCCTATGTGCCGAGGCTAATCTGGCTTCGTGCCCATGCTACATCAGGCCTATGGTTTAACAGCCACATCCAACTACACAAAGTCCATTTCAAACTGAAATTCTCACTGGGTGTGGTGTTGGACTGCTTTAAAGTAGACCTTTTGCAACTTGCTTTGCCAGTTTTTCACGGTAGCAACATTAAGAACTTTCTTGGCTGAGAAAATGGGTGTCTACTAGCCATGGCCTGCTCTAGACCCTCGTACTGGTTTAAGCCCTTCTAAACTAGTACGTGGCAATGGAAAAGGTATCCTAGGCAGGCTGAGGAGCTGCAAAGGGATCTAGCCGGGTTAGGAGAATGGGAAACAAAATGGCAGTTGAAATTCAGTGTTGACAAATGCAAAGTGATGCACATAGGGGAAAAATAATCGTAACCTACACATACACGATACTGGGATTTACCTTCCGTGTCGCTACAGAGGGGGGCGGGTGGGGAAATTCTTGGTCGTTGTGGTTAGATCATTGGGGTCAGCTCAACGTGCAACAGTGGTCAAAAAGGCTAACCATATGTTAGTGATAATTAAGAAAGGGATAGATTACAAAACAGAAAATATTCTAATGCCACTATATAAATCTATGGTGCGTTCACACCTGAACTATTGTGTCCAGTTCTGGTTGTCCCATCTCAAAAAAGACATGGCGGAACTGGAAAAGGTGCAGGGAAGGGCGACAACTGATCCAAGGTGTAGAGCGGCTTCCATACGAGGGAAGACTCTGTAGGTATGGGCTTTTCAGCTTGGAGAAGAGACGGTTGAGCGGAGACGTGATAGAAGTTCACACAATTGTGGAAGGTGTGGAACGGGTAACTAGGGAGCTTCTGTTTACCCTTTCTAAAAACAATAGAACTAGGGGTCACTCCATGAAGTTAACATTGAGCAGATTTAAAATCAATCAAAGGAAGTACTTTTTCACCCAACATTCAATACAATTGTGCAACTTCTTGCCAGAGGAGGATGTTCAGGCAAGTAGTGTAGAAAGCTTCAAAAAGGGAGTGGATGGATTTTTTTGAAAGGCAGGTACATGCAGGCCTACTTGTTGGGTTGGTCAAGGGAACAAAACCTGGAACCTTCCATCTTGAGAGAAGATAATTTTTTTCTTATTAAATAGTTCTATATATAACATGTCCATTTATGAGTTAATAAATTAGTAACGATATATGATTTTTTTCAGATGAGTAGGATGTGTTTATAACTGGTTCTGATCACACTGGCTTTCAACCTCTTACTGCTGGAAATCAATGATTGCTGGGCCAGAGGCGATGGACAGCTCCATTAGATGCTCTGGTTTAGTACTCTTCCCCTGAAACCACCAGGTACTGTCAGAGAGTGGATCTTGGGCTAGATGGACCATTGGTTTGTCCCAGTGTGGCAGTTCTTACGCCAGGTGACCAGTTAGAGCCGAACCACTTTTCTCTCAAGAAATATCTGCCGTGAATACCCTATCTGATGAATTTTCCTGCTTCTGATTTCAGGTCCAGAAAAGTGGATATTAGCCAATATTTGTTTCCACTTCGGATATTGGTTTCAGTTATTTATTTAATTTAACTTGGTTATTTAGGCTGGTCATTTTGGGGATTGCCATTATTTTGTTTTGACACTCTTAGCTCTTTTGTGTATGTGCAGCAACCACCCCTGTGTAACCAAACCAGGATTCCGGGCTCTGGGAATATCCATTTCAGCTGTGAAGACTGTCTTAAAATGGCAATAATATTTGCAAATCTTCCCAATCCATTATTGGTTTCAGCTCTATTTCTATCTAACCTGTGCTTAACCATGTATTAAAATACCATAACTCTGTATATAAATTGGTTATGGAGGGAGAACGCTCTATTAATCCCCTCCGCTCTTTGTTTGATTATCCACTTTAACACGGTGGCAGAAACATTGCTGCACTTTTTTGAGCGGAGCTAAAAAAAATTAAAAAGCGAATAGTTATCAGGAAGGGGGAAATAAATCTCCTTCCAACACCTGTTGCTCTCTGTGTGGCCTCAAGTACACCACCTCCCTGTTTTTTTTCTCCATTTTTGCTTCCCACCCAAAATCCCATGTTGCTTCTTGCTGTTCTCCCATCCAAAGACCATTGGCTGGAATTTTTCTTCACAGCGCTCAAATGTTGCTGTATAAAATGCTCCCACTTCTGCTTTATCTGCTGGGAGAAGAGCCGACTGCTTTTATTTCAAATGGATGTCTTCCATATTTATCTTGAGAAGAAGGTGGAAGGTAGTAGACAGGGAGCTGTTATTTACCTTCTCCAAGAGTCCTAGAACAAGGGGGCACCCCATGTTAACTGGCAGCAGATTTAAAACAAATAAGGGAAAATATTTTTTTTTTCACTCAGCACACAATTAACTTGTGGAATTTACTGCCAGAGGAAGTGGTCACGGCCAGTAGTGTAGCTAGTTTTTAAAAAAGGATTGGATAAATTCTTGGCGGATAGGTCAATAAATGGCTATTAGTAGTAGTAGTATTTTTATTAAGACCAATGGTCATAGCTGACAAAATAATAAACAAAAAATAAGTATAAATAAAATTGTACAATCTATTCCAGTATACAGAACCCAAATAATGAAGCAATATAATAATTCAAGAAGATAAAATAGAGGAACTGACCCTCCGCACAAAAAGGTCTAAGCACAGATCCTTCTTGAAACAGATCAGTCCTAAACAAACAATCAAAATCTGCAAGATATCATGACTTGTTCCCAATCGGGAGTTTGAAATCCATAAAAAGTTTACGGAGTGAAAGCCATAATCAAAAACTTTGTAACACTGGCAGAAACGTCAGGGTCCGAGTCAGCCAAAGCCAGGTTCAAGAGAGCCTGATCTGTTCTGCCAGGGTATTTGCTAATAAATAAACCTAGAAACTCCACCCTTGGCTTATCATAAAGATGGCAATTAAAAATAACATGTTGCGATGATTAAACTTCCTGCTGATCAAAGGGACATAAGCGTTGGCCGACAATAAGTGGCTGTTAGCCAAGTAGGTTTTGGGAATGTAACTTTACTGCTGGGAGCTAGAACGGCAAATGCATTGTCCATTGTGACCTGTTGGGTACTTTTCCCAAGAGAGAGATTGACCACTGTCAGAGACAGGATGCCGGGTTTGATGGACCATTGATCTGACCCAGTACGGCATTACTTAGATTCTTATGCCTTTCAGGACCATAAGCACTTGGGTTTTTTCCATCCTTGGAAGCTGTTGCCCTGCAGTGCATACTGAACTACCTTAAAAGGTCCAATGATAACAAGAGGTGGACTCTAAACAACTCCACAGTTCAGAGATGGGTGTTGATTTTGTAAGATGATATTTGGGTTCCTACCTGGGAACATTAAGGACCCCAAATATATCTTTAGAAGGAGCTGCCTGAGTCAGACCAATGGTCCATCTTAGCTCAGTATTTTCACAACCTGACACGACAGCAGGGTTTCAAATCCAGCTCTCCAGGATCCCCAGCAGAGGCCTCACACAGGCATGCTACCTGAGACCCTGAATCAGAGATGCCAGGGACTGAACTTGGGACCTTAGACCTTGTCTTAAAATTGCGGGTTCTTTTGGATCAGTTCAGTGATGACTCAGACGAATGGGTGCCAAACAAAGCTGTTTTATTAAATATAAAGATAAAAACAATAACCCCGATGAATACAGAAAGTAAGAGACTTCTCACACATGCCTTTGTGCATGCCGGGGAACTTCAACAAAGGCTGCGAGATGATCCCCAGGTTCTACTGCTCCCCTCGGCACGTCTGCGAAGTGGCCAGCAGTGAAGTTCCAACATGGGTTTCCGGTGCCTTTGTTTTTATTAACTTCACAAACCCACTATGCAACACACTGCACATGTGCAAAACTTAACTATTGCAGCTGTGTTTTTCCTTAGCCTGAGTCATTCTCAGCTTCCAATTAAGAAACCTTCTCTTGCTATCAGGCCCAACTGCTGATAAGGGCTTCTCAAACATTACAGTTCTAACTGGCCTTGGCATTCTGTAAAAACAGTTACCGTGGGATACAGAAAAAGTTGCCAAAGAGGCATGCATAGGACACATGCCAGACAAGATGGATTGGATTCTACAGTATATGCAGGCCGCATAAGAAATATAAGTGCCCACTACCTGGCTCCGCTGGTGTACAATGGTCTTCCACAATCTTTCACTACAGACCTGCAAAGCATGCACTCTACCACCTGAGCAATGGCCCAACCCATTTAAATTAGCTGTTTTGTTAGAGAACTTTCTACTAAAAGAAGAGGCATGGGGCAGAATGGCAAACTCAATTGGTTCCCCCCAAATTGTCATTTGTTTTGCAGTGGGAGGTGTGCCAAGCCAGTTCTGTGACTTCAGAGAGACTTGGAACGAAACACAGAATAAAATCTTCATCAGCTTCCGATCTTTCAGTTGCCACATCAGGCTTAAATATCTTTGACCAGGGTATGGGGAACCTCGGGCCCGGGGACCAGATGTGTCCTGTGACTAGTTCTTATTTGACCCCTTTTCAGCTTCTGGATCTAGCCTTTGGATCCAGTTCCTACTCCCCAAGCCCTGTCATTGACGGTTCTCAGGGTAAGGGAGCAGAGCTAAGGTAAGAGACTCACCTTGGGACAAAGGAGCAGAGATGAGAGCATGTTCACAAGGATAGATCCATAATCTGAACCCTCCCTTTCCCGAGTGCATTCCCTGCCTGCAACTTCTGTGCAGCCCTCTGAGCTTGTGCCAACATTTCCAAGTGGCCCCTGGGGAGGGCAAAGGTTCCTCGCCCCTGTCTTACATGCTCCACACTTCACCCCTCCTTCCAATTCCATCCTGCACCTGAGAGCTAGCTAACCCATCTGTAGATCAGCACAGCAAGAGCCTTCAACTGGTACACGGCGATTGCTGTAAAATACAGCCTCAAAAAGGGGTGGGGGGTGTTACAAGGAGAGAAACTACTTAATGTTCCATATGAACCACTCGCCTCTGTAGTTTTGGGTTTTAACACAGTTTTTAAATCCTTTTTGAAAAAAAAATAAAAAATCCCACTTGAAATGGACCGCAAAGCACTCATAGGTTTCAATGGGAGCAGGATTGGGTCCCCCAGTTGGATTAGAAGTTGCAAGTGCCGAATGCCAGGTTTTAGCTTTCCTTCCAAACAATGGTCTGTACGAGCCAAAGTGACTTTCAGGAGTACAGCAGAACAAAGAGGCGGGAAGCGAATGTACATTTCTTATTACTGTCTCCGATCCTGTTTGAAATCAACTCCAAATCCCGTGTGGAATTCCCAGAAAAACTCGAGCCCGAACGGAGAAATCCTGGGCTTATTGGTTAGGGCTAGTTATTTTTTCTCTGGCATCTCTCCCACACTCTGTTCTGTCTTCCCTTCTCTGTTCCCGACCTCTCACCCCCTTCTCGAGAGCCCTTTGCGTCATAACGGGCTCTGATATTGTTTGTCGAGGGAAGGTTGTAGGGGGCTGGGAATAACTGGAGCGTAAATGTCTTGGTATATTTATTTATTTTNTGAGAGTAGGAACTAGATCTGGGGGCCAGATCGAGGCACTGGGAAGGGGCCACATAAAACCTAGTTGTGGGCTGCATTTGACCCCTCGGGCCTGAGGTTCCCCACTCCCGCTTGATTGGGTTATCTGGACACAATCCTAAGACTGCTCCATTTCTCCGATTCCATTGACGTTGGTTGCCATACTTATATTTTCGTCTCATGAACACACCCTATTTAAAGGCTGTAAGCAGGGCTTTCTCTGCCTTTGATGCTCCCCCAACCTCTCTGTCAAGGTCAGTCTCTTGACTGTCAGGGCTTCCTAGTGCCTACCATTTGTTTTGTTTTTTCAGGATTCAAGAGGAGTGATTATGAATCCAGGGCTACGTACAGTTGGTTTATAGAAGGTTGGCACTGATCTGTCTGCGCCGCTCTCAAAGTGCCTGGAAAAAACATTGCGGTCACGTGTGTGTCCTGGCTTTCTTCCACCCTTCTCTTTCTCTTTAACCTGATGGTAATTTACGCTTGGAATATTTTTTCCAGTCTTGTATGTGAGCATGGGACGATGTCCGATTTCCCCCCCCAAGGGTATGTCTGTTCTAGAACTTTGATCCCACTTCTGTGGCCAATTTCAGTTACTTGGTATCCACCATGTGGATTAGAGTTTATACCTCTAGATGCGTCTTTTTGCCTCTGAGGAAGTCGTGTTTTTCCTTGACAGGCTAGAGCAGATATTCATAGCCACAGCAGGTATTGTGTCCCAGTCTCTGAAACTTGTGAAAAGGTTAATTGCAAATGGTGGTTGCATGCAGAAGCTTCCAAGAATATCTAAAAGCTTTTAACATGAATTATGCTGACGCTTCTTCAAGGCTGGTGTTTTTTGTGTGTGTGATTCATCCGATTGTGTTACTCATGTTAGGCTTTTCTTTCCTTTTCCTCAGTTTTCAGTGTGAACTTTGGACTAAAGTATTTTGCATGGAGACTTAGAATGCATGTTCCATGTATACAGTCACGTCTTTGCCTTATTTGTCTCAGTATGGTGACTTTGGCTCTTTGAGTTTTGCTGAAATGTTTTTTGAGGTGGTGGTGTGAGCAGTTGAGCTGAAAAATCCAGCGTGACTTCCCTGGTGAACTCACTCAGGCAGTGACATTCTTCAAGAGGCAGATGGAAACGTTAATAAGCTTCCATATAGACAAAGTAGTGTAGAGTTATCTTTTATTGGACCAACTTTGGTTGGTGGAGGTTTGCAAGCTTTCGGACCTCACAGGATCCTTCGCCAGGCAAGTCAGAAATCCAAGCTGTACACTGAGCAAAGCGAGGCGCGGGGGGGTTATATGCAGAGGCTGGGGAGCATTACATCATGGGAGGGTGAGGACAGAGAGGGGTGGGGGAAGAAATATGCATTTGTAAGGGAGTAGGTGTGGTTTAATGGGGCAAGTCATTGAGAAGGTGCCTGGAAAGGGGAGTGGAAGGGAGTAAGGTGCCTGTGATTGTGAAACCTCCACCAACCTAAGTTGGTCCAATAAAAGATCTCTACACTACTATCTCTATGACCTTGACAATGCAGCACAGACAAGGGAGAGGGGAATGCAGGAGAAACAGGGAGACACTCACAAGGTTGAGAAGTCACAGGGGCACGTGCTTATCTTAATTACAGGGGAGAAGGGAACTCTGGGTGCTTCAAATGGTGGGTTTTGTCTTCCTCGGTCTTGGGGTTTTTATCCTGCCCAAAAAATACAACTCATGGGTTCTGTTGGACCAAGTGAGTTCAAGAGTCAAGGGCCTTTCACAGAAAGAAACCATGGGTGCATCTTCTAGCCTTCAAGCTAGTTAGAGCTGATCCATTGACGTCAACAGTGGAGACTGCAGCCACAATTGTGTCTTAATTTTCGCCTGCGTGTTGACGCTAAGCTTGTAGCTGGAGAAGATTTGAAGGTATTTAACAAGTTATTGCTAATACTACTGCTTATTTCTAAAGCGCGCTGTACAGATACACCTTATATAAAGACAGTCCCTGCTCCATGGAGTTACAATCTAATCGAGACACAGACAGGAGACCACTACAAATAAGAGTCTTCCTAGGAATAATGGACTGCAGGATGCAGGGATTCAGTGAGGCCGCTTTTAAACAAGGCGCTGAAAAGCTCCTCCTGAGTCCCGCATTGAGAGAAAAGCCGTGCAAGGGGGAGTGTTTACACGCTCCCCGCGCTGGCAGAAGTGACGTGCTCCCTGTTGTCGGCAACGGCGGTGCCGCTCAGGAGGCGCTTTTCAGCGCCTCGTTTAAAAGCGGCCTCCGTTTATTTATTTCAGTTGAAATCCAGAAGGCTGTGATATGGGTAGGACCTGGGTTCATGATTTAAAAGCGGTCTCGAAGAAGTGGGCCTTCCGGTGAGACTTTAACATGGATAGGGAGGTGGCCTGACGCACCACCTCAGGAAGTTGGTTCCAAGCATTGGAACAATGGCATTCTAATTTTATTGCAAAATAGAAGGTGTTGATCCAAATAGCCATAGATTCAGAGTTGGAAGGTAGATTCAGAGTTGGAAGATACATCCAGAGGTCATCTAGTCCAACCCCTTCAATGCAGGAAATCCACAGCTACAGCATCCCCGACAGATGGGCCGTCCAGCCTCGGTTTGAAAACCTCCAGTGAAAGAGAGGCCACCGGTGCCCTAGGTAATTTGTTCCACTGTCGAACAGCTCTTCCCCGTTAGGAATTTCTTCCTAATGTTTAACCAAAATCTGTTTTACTTGTAATTCAAACCCATTATTTCTAGTTTTGCCTTTTTGGGGCAAGAGAGAACACATTTTTGCCGTCCTTTCTGCGACAGCCCTTCAGGTAGTGGAAGACCTCTATCATATCTCCCCTTAGTCTTCTCTTCTCTAGGCTAAACATACCCAGCTCCCTCAGCCTTTCCTCATAGGACTTGGTTTCCAGACCCCTGACCCTCTTTGTTGCTCTCCTCGGAACCCGTTCCAAGTTGTCGATGTCCTCCTTAAAGTGCGGTGCCCAGAACTGGATACGGTACTCCGGATAAGGTCTGACCAGTGCAGAATAGAGTGGAACTATTACTGCCTGTGACTTGGGAACCATACTTCTGTTAATGCAGCTTAAAATTGCATTAGCCTTTTTTGTGGCTGCATCGCACTGATCACAAACTGAACACGAGTCAGCAACTACAAACCCCGCATCCTTTTCACATGTATCGCTGCCGATGAAAGGCCTGGTTAGTCACACAATTCAAACAGGTCTTTCATTGGCAGGAATACATGCTGCATTTTTGATCTATACATTCAGGTGCTAAATTTGATGTAGAATTCAGGTGCTGAGTTTTGAACTAGAAAGCTCTAAACAGCCAGGACCCTAGACATCGAAAGCGTCCCTCCTTAAGTCCTTCTGTGGCCTCAAATATCAGCTGAGAGCTCCCTCTTGCAAGTTTCATCATTAGCCTAGGTCCGTAGGACCCGGATTCGCAGAGAGGCTTTCATTCTCAGTGGCTGCTCCACGGAACTGGAATTCCCTTCTCATGGCAAGGCTGGCCCCAGAAATGTGCGGCTGCACATGGCCCCGCTACCCGTGCTTGCCTGGCTGGGTGGCAGGCTGCAGCCAGCTTCTCCCCCAATAAGTTCTTCTGCTTCCTCCCTGACTCCGGTCCCCATCCCTCACCTACCTCTGCTTGCTAGTAGTGCTGCAGCAGCAGTGGGACGGATACCAGATCGGACTGGGAGATAAAGCTGTTCGTTTACAAACAGCTCCTCCCCATGTGAGTGACCCCAAGGTTGTTACCTTGTAAAGAAGGTTCTTCGAGATGGCTCCCAACACTCTCACAACTGGGTTGTTAATGCTCACCCTAGTCAAATAATAGACCACGTGATGGTCTCAAGCTCCTCTAGTATAAAAATCATACTTCCCCTCTCAGAATGACAATTCCTTCAAACCCTTTCTAGGAATATAAGGAAAAAAATCCATGTGGGGCTGAAAGGGGGTAGGATGTCAGAATGTTAGGAGTCATCTCGAAGAACCTTGATTACAAAGCAGCAACCTTCTGTTCTTCGAGTGGCTCCTCACAGGCTGTTTTTACACAGCTCCGCCAGGTGGGGGGAGGGGGGTCCGTGGGCACACCAGTGCATGGGCGGGGCGTGTACACAGCTGCACACACATCCCCACTCACCACCACCCCACCCCATTCATCCACACCCACGAAGTAACCACCGTTTGGCCACATTCTCACAGCTGTCTTACTTAGGTAGGAATTTAGGATGTAAACCAATATCTGTTCGGGGTCCCCGGGAGGGGGAAGGGAGAAGGGGGGATATAGGGGAGGGGTAGCTGCTCTGACTCCCACTGGAAGCGAGGCCCTTGAAAGGGAATTGCCCTCAGGATCTTGTGTGGACTTTCAGACATCGAGAGCAACCCAGATCATCACCGGGCGGAGCGGGCAGTCCCGGGGAATAAGGAAGGAGGGTAAGGAAAAGGGTACTCACTCTTACGTGCACAGTTGCTGCCAGGAAGGGTCCAGGAATACCAACGCCCGTAGTGACGGTCAGAGGTTATTGCCATGGGGGGAACATGCTGGAGGGGAAGGGAAGTTCCACACGTACCCACTCGAGGTCTCTCGCACACGGGGGAGTGCGGTTTGGGGAAAGGGGGAGGGGTACTCGCATGCACCGTTGAACCCAACACACTCGGAGTCCCCCGATCACCTTCTCTCGCGTGCTCGCACTCGTGCACTCGCATAGATCACTTGAAACACTCCCAAGACACTCTTCCGAATCCACAACAAAGCAGGGGCCAGCCTCTCCAAAGATTACCGGCAAGGAAGTGAGGGATAGCACGGCTTTTATGCAGCCTGTCCCAAGTGCTGCCACTTGTCAAATTACAAACCCCGCCTCCAACCCTCCAGCTGTGCGCTGCACCGCAGCTGTGTCCCTGGTTGCCCAGCAACCAGGGGCGCCTGTGGCGCCGTTTTCCCAGTGTCCCCTGCATCCCGGTGCTGTCTCCCCGGCTGTGCGTCAGGATGCTGTAGTGGCCTCGGTTGCCTAGCAACCAG
>QEPC01008216.1:381650-395232 GCA_003113815.1 Sphenodon punctatus
GGTGGCCGGGCCATGGTTGTGGAACTCCCTCCCGGAGGAGGCTTGCCTGGCCCCAGGCCTGTTGGCCTTTCAATGTATCTGTAAGACTTGGCTGTTCACCCAGGCCTTCGGAGGGGAGGGTGGGGGGGTGGGTTAATTTTTGTGGGGAGTGTTTTAAATTTGTTTTAATTATGATATTGTAGATTTTTTTATGTTTAAAAATTGTTTTATATTATGCCGTAGGCATGGGGAGGCGGCATATAAATATAATGAAATAAATAAATAAATAATCCGATATTGCCAATTACCGGCATTCTCAAATTAAACCAATACCGACAGTCCCATCCCTATTAAAAACAGTAATCGGGTTATATGGTAAATTGGCTATGCAGTAACTGTAAAATGTTCGTGTTAATTGGATAAGCACCACAGTATGCGGTTATGAATTAGTTAACTGATTAGCTATCCAGAATTTCAGTTAATGGCAGTTACTGAATGTAGCTATCGACTTTCGGTTGCAGTGAGGTGCGTTCACATGGTGTTGACCACGTAGCTGCGATTCCAAACCTTTGTCCATATAAATGCACAATGATGAGCTTGTCGAAATGTCGGAGCAAAGGCCATTGCTCCTTGGAAATTGTGAGCAATTCCCTATGCTTACCAGGTAGCCCACTTGAACATGTGAACAGTCTCACTACCAGGACTGCTATTGATCAGAGACTAAGCAAAACAGCCCTGCCACTGAACATCTGATCTTATTTTTGGAAGAAACCCCACGTTTCCCCAGTCGGGCAACAGCATCTCTTACCAGTCTGGAGCTGCCAACTTGAAGAGTGCTCCACCCACAGCATGTCCTGCTGGGAAGCAACTGGCCTTCTGTGGGAGGGAAATTGGGAGGGTGCTGCTACGCATCCTGGTGCAGGACACACCCATGGATTTTACTGCTGCTCTTGCTGTTTCCAGGTTCGAAGTGGGCTGCGAGGGGAGGAGGAGGGAAGGGAGGAATTGGTTGAAAGGTAGTATTTTGTACGCCTTCTTTTATGTGCTTACCGTATGCAAGAGCGGTGAACGCTTGACTCAAGTGAATGAGGAACACCTGTTCTGATTTCTTTCTTAAACCTTTGAAAGCCAAGCCCCTGCCTGCAGTGTTAGGAACATGAAACCAATTGCACTGCTCCCCTCAGCCCCACCATGAGGTGTTAATGGTTCGTCTATCTCTCGCTTCTCTCCCCCTCCCCCCTTCTCCTTTGGTGTGCGGCTCTAAAGAATCCACGTTTGCAGCAGCAGAAATAGAGCAAATGCCAAAGTACTTAGGTGATCTCAAACTGGTGAGGGACCCAGTCTGGCAGTGGCTTGGATGCTCTCCAAGTGGTTTAGCACATCTGTGTACAAAATACTTAAGGAAAGTTTTCTTAACTCCCCCACCTGTAACTTAGTCCTCCAGACTCCGTAAAACATGAGCCAATTTTCCAAGGCAGAAGGGGGCTCAGGGAGGGGCATTCAATTTTACCCTCCTGTCTTGCATTTTTCTTGGCTGTGCGTTTTTTAAAAACAAAAAAAACAATCCAGCAGATCCAAGGAAAAGAGAAAACCCGGAGTCTAACAAGCTGCTTTTGGCTAAGGATACTTATAGCTTTTTTTATTTTTAACTGTAAAAAAAATAATAATTGGAAAATCCTTTGAAAGGAATATAAGGGAGGCCTGGAAAGAAACGGTTTGCCGTCTTCAATGCAGTCGTCTTCCATGGAACGGGGACGTCTCTAGTGTAGCTACAGAAAAAAAACTGCAGACTTCGTAGAGCTATCCAGGTGCATCTCAGGAGCATTGATCCCACCCGTGTTTACCTGTCCACACCTAAGGATTTCCCTGTTCTTGGCAGCTTTTTCAACATCGCAACCCGATTACCAGTGCCATAGGTCCCTTATCTTGGGAACCTGCTCAGCTTCTCTTCTCCACCCACCCCAGTTGAAAGAACCTCCAACCTGGCCATTCTCCTATCCATCTCCCAGCCCCGCACCATGGGCAACACATCTCGGAGTTGGCTTGGTTCTCTTGTCGCTCTTTATAGGCATAGCAGCCATAGGAAGGACCACTTCTACCAGATTTCTGCACCTGTATCCAAAGGGGTGGTTTTGGAAGAGTGCCTCAGGGATCAACGAGTCCCCCTTCTCTTTCCCACTTCCTCTTTCAAAGTTCAGACACAGCAGGACATTTGGAGGATGAACTGGATGCACGTGTGAGTGGGGACAACATCCCTGTGGCCGGACTGCATTCTCCCTGTCTGCGTAGAGTACTCTTAGCAGTCAATTTTTGGAGCCCGCATGTGGCCGCCACTTGCAGGTTCTGCACAACAAACCGGACAGATAGGTGGACGTTCCTCCCCACCACGTTCAATTTACCCCCCACGAGCACCGAGATGCAGTCGCTTCCCAGACCCCTCTAGGACCTCTGCCCTGGACTCTATGGTCCCTCCGCACGGAGGCTGCATGCACCCTAACAGACAGGAGGCAGTTACATGGGCACATATTCATCAGCATTCACCTACACGGCAGGCTGTGCATTTGCTGGGATGATCCCATGAGTAAGGGCTGCTGTGTGGGTGCGAGCAAACATCTGGTGGCCACCTATAAGACGGGCAGATGGCCACCCATCCGGACGGGGCTAACCTGGACTACCATCTCATGTGTTTTAACTTTTCCACCCTTTCTGAGCAGCTCATTGCATGCATTCGGGTTGTGAGCAGCAGCTGTAATCAGGAAGGGTCAACTGGTCCTGACCAGGTCTCTCTTGTAACTGTTGATTTATTTATTTTTTTCAACCGAGTATTCCAAAGGGGTGTGTGATATTTATAGGACTGGACTAGCTATCTCTCCCCCTGCATATGAGGGTTTGGGGGACTGGATTCCCCTCTCTTTGCAGAACCCTCTGTAGGAATTGGAAGAAGTTGAGCATTCTTTTCCCACATGGGCTTGGATGAGTACGCAAAAGAAGCCACTGAAATAACTTAAATATGTATTTATAGAACGTTAGATGGAATTAATTATTAAACCATTGGAGAAGGTGGCTGGAGATGAATCGTGGTTGTTCTTGATATTTTTGCTTGTGCTGCTCATTACAGCTCAGGGTCCATCTCCATTTCACAGTAACACCTCGACTGGAATACTCCTTAATTTGGGGAACTTGAACTATGGCCTTGAGCCTCATGGCCCTGGACCATTTTTGCCCCAAAATTTGACTCTTAATATTGGAGGCAGACAGTAGTTCTGAGCAATGGCCCCATACTGCCTGAAAGTAGAAGTGCAATGATGGTCCGTAGTGAATGCTGCCATTTTAGTTAGAAACTAAAATTCACCATTTTCCCGATGATTTGGGAATGTTTACCCATTCGTGTGGTTTGGGTTTTCATTTGGTGTTTTTAAAAAGTGATGGTGAGTGAACATGTTGTAAAAGCACCAAGGGAAAAGTGGTAATTCCAAATTTAAAAACTAGTATGAATGCTTGGCAAGGTTGCCAAAAGTTCATGTTTTGGGAACGGGTATTCCCCTCCCTCCCCCCAGCTCTACCTGAGAGCTTGCATGTTCTCACCAACACTCAATGGTCCAATACAAGAGATCTTCTGTACTCCTTTGTCTCTGCCTCTTAAATTTGGGACCAACATAGAAACCACATTCATTTAATGCCATACATTTGCTTTTCTTGAGGATATGTTCAGACAAGTGTGATAGATAGGGGTTCCTTGATCTGGAGAAGTTCCCCTGGAGTAATTGCCTCCTTCCCTTTCTGTTCTCACCAACACCTGGAAGGGGTATTAATTAGCTCTTCCCTTTTGGATGTCTGCAATGACCACTGAGCATGTGTCCCATGGACAAGATGACCCTCATGTTGCAGAGTAATAACTGATTCACAATCAGTAAGGACAAATGCAGCTGAAGGTTTAAAAACAGAACTTTACTTAAGCTTTCTCAGGCACAGATCCTTAGTTACATCTAACTAGTAGTAAGACAAAATGGAGACTGAGACAATGAGAGAGAAGGGAAGAAGGAGTGGTTACACAAAGGAATTCAACTGCAAAACCCCATCTCCCTTCCATGTACACATAAACTTAGCAGCGCCATCTGGTGGCTCTATAGTCAATTACTGTTCTTAATACAGCAGGCATTAACTTATGGATGTTGCATATACCAACACCCCTTCTCAACAGACAGAAGTTAACCTACTAAACCCATTTTACTTAGTAGCTTTCGGTGGCGCTCTCCTGCTAAAGGTTTTGTCAGGGCATCTGCTACCATGTCTTCTGTAGCTGCCTTTGTCCATTTGTTGTGTTCCCCTTCTGACATTTGTAAGACGTCTTCCCATGTTGATGGCTCAGACAGTCTGTCGGTACTTGCTTTGTAGGACAGGCGGGTGGGTGGTTTGCCTTTATTTTCCCTGGTAGATCTTCTGATTTCAACATCTGCAGGTGATTGGGTTTGTTCCTGCATCTCAGTTGAGCTTGTGCTGATTTCAACTGTTTGTTCAGGACGCTCTTCTCCTCCTGATTCAGGACATGCTTCTTCTCCTGATTCTTGTAAGGACATTACACTGTTGCTTGGGTTTTCTTCGAAAGTCACGCTGTTGCTGATAGTTACTTTGTCTGTGTGTGGGTTGAGGATTCTGTATCCTTTGGAGTGTTCGCTGTATCCAACAAGAATCCCTTCCACAGCTCGGTTTTGTAGTTTGGTGCGTTTCTCTTCCGGAATGTACACGTATGCCTTGCATCCAAACACTTTGATGTGTCCCACACTAGGTTTCTCTCCATACCAGAGTTCGTACGGAGTTTTACTTGCTGTTCTTGAGTAGAGTCGGTTCTGTAGATATGTCGCCGTAACTACTGCCTCGCCCCAATATTTTTCTGGCAGTCCAGAGTCAGTCAACATGCACCTGATCATTTCTGTTAAGGTTCTGTTCTTTCTTTCAGCTACCCCATTTTGCTCGGGCGTGTATGGTACCGTCTTCTGGTGCTCTATCCCGTGGGCTCTCAGGAAGTCTTCAACTCTCTTTCCTGTGTATTCGCCTCCATTGTTGGTTCGAAGTACGAGCGGCTTGCGTTGGAATCTGTTGCTTGTCATGGTTATGTAGTCCCTTAATTTTTCCAGTACTTCATCCTTATGCTTCATGAGGTATGTGACTGTGTATCTTGAGTAGTCGTCTATGAATGTCACTATGTATCTGTTCCCTCCAGGTGTGGGTACTTTCATGGGGCCGCACACATCGCTGTGTATGAGGTCAAGTGGCTTGGAGGTTCTTGTCTGGCTTGCCTTGGGGAGCGTTGCTCTGGTGGCTTTAGCTTTGATACAGCATTCACATCTCATGGTCAAGGGACATGCTGTTACTATCAGGTCTTTTGTCAGCTGCTGTCTTTGCAGTTCCTTTATACTTTCCGGGTGCCTGTGACCCAGGCGTCGATGCCACAGATGAATACAGTCCTTGTGTTGCTCATGTGCAGTGAGTTTTGCTTGTTCCTTGGTTGCACTCAAGCGATACAGGTGCTCATCTGCATAGGCTCTGGCTAGGACCCTTGTCCCCTTCTGGATTGTGCATTCATTACCCCGGAACTTGACGGTGAGCCCTTTCTCTGTTAGGCGTTTAACGGATAGGAGTCCTCCCTCTAAGCCAGGTACATACAGCACATCCTTTACTGGTATTGCTAGTGTGCCTCCGTGTGGCTTGTTGCAACTTAGAATTCCTTCGCCAATACCTTCTGCAGTGATGCTGCTTCCATCAGCGAGGTATATCTCTTCTTTGTTGCTTGGGTCCAGTACCGTGAAAAAGCTCTTGTCGCTAGTCATGTGACTTGTGGCTCCAGAGTCGACACACCAGTCCTGTGATGAGTTGGTCTGTGTTGCTCTAAAACATCCACTCCACTGTTCTGTGGTTGTGTCACTGGTTGTAGCCTTGGCCCTTTGCTTAGACACTTGTGGAGATCGCTTTTGTTGTTCTGCCTTCCATATGGAGCAGTCTTTCTTTAGGTGTCCTTCTTTCTTGCACCGAAAACATGCCCTTGTTTCCTTCTTGTGCAATCTGTTGTCTGCAATTCTCAGGGCAGTTTCCTTATCCTGGTCCTGATTATCTTGCATGATTTCTTTCCTGCGCTGGAATTCATCCATGAGTCTCCCTTTTACAAATTCCAGTGTTAGTTCTGCCTCAGGCCTTGTCTCTAGGGCGTTTATGAGGGCGCTGTATGATTCAGGCAGGCTGCAGAGAAGTAAGGCCGCCACGTGGTTGTCTTTTATCTCTTCACCAATCCCTTGCAGTTGTGCTACCACTTCCAGCATTGAATTTATGTGATCCTGCATCTCCTTCCCTTTACCAAGTCTCATCTGGTACAGTTTCCTTAGGAGAAACAGCTTACTGTTCAAGCTGGTCCTTTCATGCAGCTTCTGCAGTGCATTCCACATGCCCTTTGCTGTGGCCTCCTCCCTTATGTGGATTAACTGGTCATCTTCTACTAGCAGGCTTATGGTTGCCTTTGCCTGTCTGTTCTTCCTGTCCCATACCTCAGGGTTTGCTGCAGGTCTGTCTGTGGTGATCACCTCCCATTTGTCATGTCTGGACAGGAGCATTTCTATTTTGAATTTCCACAACTGGTAGTTTGTGTTGTTGAGCTTGCAGACTGAAAGCTTTAATTCAGAGCTGCTGGCCATGCTTGCCTCCCTCCCCTCAGATTGGGATTCTGGTTCTTCTGCTCCCTGACAGTTAGTAGCCTCCTCTGGGAGTTTCCTTTGGGCCCCTTTTTCCTTTCATCTCACTTCCAGTCTGTAGAGTTGTTTTGGGCTGTTCTGAAGAGGTCTGGGCCCATAACCAGTTGCAGAGTAATAACTGATTTGCAATCAGTAAGGACAAATGCAGCTGAAGGTTTAAAAACAGAACTTTACTTAAGACATTCGAGGCACAGATCCTTAGTTACATCTACCTAGTGAGACAAAATGGAGACTGAGACAATGCAAGGGAAGGGAAGAAAGAGTGGTTACACAAAGGAATTCACCTGCAAAATCCCATCTCCCTCCCATGTACACACAAACTTAGCAGCGCCATCCGGTGGCTCTATAGTCAATTACTTTTCTTAATACAGCAGGCATTAACTTATGGATGTTGCATATACCAACACCTCAATCCCTTCCAACTCTGTGATTCTAAGGGCTGGAGTGTTTTTTAGGCTGAGATCCCTAATTAAAATTAATCTTGTTACCACCTGTTTTAGATTTGGGGCATGGGAGTGGTGTAAAGAGACTATGGTGGGGTATTTTTTGCAGGATAGGAGCAGCGATGCTAATTTAGAACCTGTCTTGTGAAAAAGAGTTTCCCAAGGAGACTCAGTGGTCTCCTTTTTTGAAAATCCAAGTTCAGCAAGTTACCGCACCGCAGAACTGGAGACACCACAGCTATTTCCTGCTAACTACAGAGAAGTGCTGAGATCTCTAATTCTGCTATGTGGAAACTACTGACACCTTTTAATAGCGCCCACTGCGTATTCTGCCAAGTGTTCATGCACAAATCCTGAAAGGAACTGTAAGGTCAGCCAAGGCGTGGGCAGCCTGGCAGGAGCAGTGAGGCCTTGCAGAATTGGAGCCCAGGAATGAATCCAGAATTTCACCTGGTTCTGATTTTTATGAGAACCAGGTGTTTTGTTTTTTTGCCTAATCAAAATTGGAATGACTGATCAGTTCAGTCGTTTATTCCAATTTTCAGTTGGACTGAACAAAATAATAGGGGCAATTTGCACGTGCTCAATGGCGCTGTCCATACCCAAAATGGTGGTGGCACTGCCATTTTGGATATGGGCAGTGCTATTTTGCCCATGTGCCAGTGGCCCTTTTTATTTCAGTCGGGTTTCCAGTCAAAATACCGGGCAACTGTTTTTCGTTTTTGCGGAAACGTTGGCAAAAACAGTTGTTTCAGACCACACCTATTGGCCCCCAAGGGTGGAGGCCTTGCAGGGTTGGGGCCCAAATACAGGATCACAGAGCTTGATGGGTAAAGCAAACCAAGGTCTGGAGTCAATGCAGGGGTCAATAGCCAAGAGGTAAGTCCTGGGGGGAAATAGAAGTCCAGGTAGAGAGCAGGAACAGGCTGGATTGAGGGAGGGAAGTGGAGAAAATGGGTAAGTAGTACAGGAGCTCGGAAGAACACACGGAGAAGCATTGAGCTGCTCTGAGGATACTGAAATGGTCAGGCTGATACAGCCCACTAGGGGTGCTTTCCAAGGGGAGTCAAAATAATGAAATCTCTCCCTCTCCCTCTCCTTCATACGAATCCCAGAGTCTGAATCTGTGGCCCTTTTTACACGAGATGCACCCGCGCAGGTCTGCTACATGGGTGCTTCCCAGTGAATGCTGCAGCAGGTGGGTGGGGATGCGTGCGCGCTCCCGCGAAACACCCATCGCCCACGTACAGAGCAATTGGCCAAAACAGCTGTTGCTTCGTGCATGGGGATGCGGGAGCGAGGGGATCGGTGTGTGCACCAGCCCATTTTAAAAGGCCCTGCGAGGACTCAAATTAGGGGGGTGGGGGATGTGAACCTTTTCCCTCTTGGAAGCTACCTTGAAAATTAGTTCTAGCTCTAAGGGCTGCGTGGAAGTTGGCGCGGGGGCGGTGCTTAAGGTGTGCGCGCAAGAAAATATGAGTCTAGATCATGGATCTGTCCCCTCTCCGCGTGTGCATGGCTCTCATCCCTGCTCCCTCGCCCCAAGTTCAGTTATTTAGTGCTTGGGGGTAAGAACGGGAAAGGGTAAGAACCTTGTGGGTAGGAACACGCAAAACATGCCGCGGGCCGCATTTGACCCTTGGGCCTGACTTAGACGGTCATTAAAAACGATTACCAAGATGTGTACAATATATTTTTGGTAAAACAATTACCAAGATGTGTACATGCCGCGGGCCGCATTTGACCCTTGGGCCTGACTTAGATGGTCATTAAAAACGATTACCAAGATGTGTACAATATATTTTTGGTAAATATTCAAGATCTTAAATTTCATGTCCCAACAACCTTATGACCTGCTGGAGTTCCATAATAATTGACCATAGGGTGCGTTCATGAACACACATTGACTGTGCTCCCCTCCCTTGGTGACAGTGGGGGAAATGCCATGAACACGGACCCCTGCTGTGCATTAGACCTGGAAATGCACAAAGATGAATTTCTGTAGGCTGTGGCATCTGAAGGCAAGTTCTTATGATCTTAGCGATTAGCCCACTTCTTAACTAACCTATTTCTCATCGAATAAGTGACTTCTCCCACTCACCGGCGGCGTGGTTGACAGTTGTTCTGGAATAGCTAACAACGATTGCAGAAGCTCTTGAGAAACATGCCTTAAGAGATGTGATCAGTGTTGGTTTCAGGAGTCTCTCTTCTAGTAGTTTAGTAGCACAGCCATCCGTCACTCCTTGGATTTGGAGAGAATGGGAGGTAGAAGTCGTCTCCTAACTTTAACCTGACCTGATCAAAATCCATAAGCACCATTTTTTCTAGTGGGTTCAGAGACTTGTCTCGGAACCAGGAAACTTTGCTCTCTTTTCTGTCAGTGCCACTGATTGGGGAAGGTCACTTTCTCTTCTCAGTGGGTGAAAACAGACATGATGGCGGTGAGTTGGCTCACGGGGGGTGAATCGCTGCAGCTGCTGTTCCTCGGGCTGACTCACAGGGCCCTCCACACCCCAGGTTGGCCCAGGGAGCTGTTCGCATGGAACAGGACTCCTAGGCCAATTCTGGTCAGCAGGATGAGGTCCCAGGAAGAGCTGCTGCTAAACAGCTAATTGGGGGGCAGGGTTCTTGGGGGCTCCCCCATCAGCTGTTTGGCATTCACACCCAACCTGCCGAACAGCTGATAGGGGAGCGGTTTCCTCTTAGAGTCCCCCCAATGAACTGTTTGACAGGCTGGGTGTGTAACACCAAACCGCTCATGGGCGGGAGGGAGAGGAGTGGCCCCTGCCAGCTGTTTGATGGCAGCTTTTCCTGGGATCCGATCCTACTGAGTAGCATTGGCCCAGGAGTCTTGTCCTGTGCAAACAGCTCCTTGGGCTGACCCGGAGATGAAGGAACCTGTGATGTCGGCCCCCATGCCTGGTTCACTCCTCCAGGCCCTCCCCAATCAGCTGCTGTGGCAGCTGGGGTGAGCACATTCCTCCAAGCCTGATCCAAGGATCTTGCCTTGCAGCAGGGCTGGGCAGGCCTAACAGATGAGCCCATGCCCATTAGTCCGTTTTAGCCCACGTGGGTGGACCTTAGCCCAGATGCGCCTTCAAGCTTCTCTAGAGGACACCTACCGTAGCAGCCGGCCACCCGCCCTGGGGCATACACAGGCAAACATCTGGCGGGGACAGAACAAACCTGCAGGCAAGTCCTGGGACGTCATGTCCGTTTTCACCCAATGTCCTTGTTTCCCGCTCTCTCCTTTGGTCGGTTTAGATGTTAAGCTCTTGGTGGCAGAAATGGTCTTGAGAAGTGTTGGTACAGTGTTCTTGCGATATCCCCTGCCCCCACGTAAGACGTGCCAGCCTGGGTCAGACTAGCGGGCCATCCAAACCGATATCTTGTCTCCAACAGTGACCTCCTTCGGTGGCTTCAGAGAAGTACACACCTGGGCATAATGGAGCGACCCAGTCCTTCAATCTGTTGAGCGTTTTCTTAGCTAGGATAATGCAAGTAAAGGGGAGTAAGCTGATGCACGTATTCTGTCCATGTTACTGGCAGTGGCTATTATATGGCAGCAACCCCTTGCTGAGGTGGAATTTATGAGCCTCCTAACTCTTCTCCTTTTTTCTGCAAAACCCTTCACATTTTTTTTTAAAGTAAGAACTGGCTTTCAAAAATGCTGTTGTAGCATTTCTTTTCTGCATGCGCCAGGCAGTTACACAGAGGGGGAGGCGTTGTGTGTGTGTGTTGGGAGGTGGGACGGGCCCTGGAGGAAGTTGTTGATGTTCCGAGTGATGAATTAAGGAGATGCATGTAGTGTTGGCAGAGCAAGCCACTGACCCGCCGTCCCTGATGGCAGAGCACGCCTGTTGCTTTTGCTTGAGACGCAGGAGCCTAGAAATCCAGAAAGCTATTAAATCGGAGAGGTTGTGGGGGAGGCATCCTGATGGGTGGGAAATGAAATAATTAGAGCGTTCTGGGTTACTTTGGAAAGAGTCCTTCCTTGCTAAAAAAAAAAAGAAAAAAATAAGGAAGAAGGAAGAAAACAAAGACTCCAAATTTTGCTTTTTGCTGTTGCATGCAAAGAGCTGGCAGGGCAGTCTGAGCTGTGCAGATCTTAATTAATAGGAGGACTTTTAAAAAAAAAAATTGGATGGTAGTGTAGAGCTTTTTGGAAGTGGCAATGAGTGTAGGGGCTGGAAGGACACTGTATTAGCGAGACTGGGGCTATAACTTTCTTCTTCTGTTTCAAGTAAACAGTCCTCTCTCCCTGCCCTCTTTTCTTTCCTCCACCCCCTCCTCCCTTGTTCAACCCTGTTCATGTGTTTCTATTTAAGGACTGCTGTGGAGAGGGATATGATTGGCGTCCGCAGCCCCCTCTTGACTCTCTGCTCCAGCCTTTAAGAGAAGAGAAGGAGCCCAGCCTTCTCCGAGGGGAGAACTGTTTGTTTTTTCTTTTTGGTTTACTGGGAGGAGAATAGAGCTGCCCCCGGATTTTATGCTGCTTCCAACCAGGATGGATTCTTCTCTCTGAATGGGAACAAGGATTGTGGCAACCATGTTGGGAAGAGGTTTATTTGCAGGATCCGTTCTGAAACTTTGTGACTAATTCACTCTAGACTTTTTTTTTTTTAAAAAAAATCATTTTTATTTTATTTTTTCTTCTCCTCTTCCTCTCTCCAATGTTCCTCTGCGCTGCTGGGTTGTGGGCCAGAGGAAGCTATTTCTATATGGCCAGTCATTTGGGGATATGTTGTGAGCCAAGGTTGCATTCTGATAGGCCAATTTGTCAGAGCCAAGCCAATCATGAGTCGAATGGACGGAGGTCGCCCTCGAGGAGCCATGGCTGGAAGCTGGCTCACCGCTTGCTTTTTTCCTTCTCCAGGTACTGACGCTAGCTCTGAACCCATGATCCTGGAGCCATACGTGGTGGTGTCCAACTATGAGAGACAGGAGAATTCAGAGATCAGTCTGCAGGCAGGGGAGGTGGTGGACGTCATTGAGAAGAATGAAAGTGGTAAGACCAATTTTAATATCTATTTTCTCTTCTTAATGGTCAGTCTCTCTGTCTCCTGTCTCCATTCCTCACATCGCATCGTGCAACTATACATTAGCTCCATCTGGTACTGTGTTTGGCTGGGGATGTTGGAAGTTTCCCCTGTTGGTTTGGGCGAGGGGCCAGAAAGTTGCCTTCTCCTGTAAGAATGTCTCCCAAGCTTGTGTATTAATTAGCCAACGTAAATTTAATGGAAAACCTCAGAGAGAGGGAAGGATCCTCAGCCTGTGCACTGTATTTATTAGACTGATACAGCTGAATGGCTGTCATTTATTTATTTATTTTAAAAAAGGTCTGTCAGCATTTCCATTACGAACCGCTCTTTTGAGGCATTTATGGCATGGTTGTAAAAATTCACTCTTGGGATCGAAACTTGGCATGATCATTCAGACCCACAAAGGGGGGAGGGGGCTGGGAGGGGGGGAGAGCTGGATATTTATAGACAAATGTGTACATTCTTAAATTATTATTTTTAAAGGAGCAGCTGCTATTTTCAAAAATATCTGGACTTTCTAGGGGGAAAAAAAATCTAACACCTAGGAAAATTGGAATAAACGGTCACTTTTATGCTGCTCTTTTTTCCGATGAAAGCTGGTTACTTGGGCATATTGTATTTAAACCTTGATGTATTGTGACTTGTGAGTTGTTGAGGTTTGTTTGTCCCTACCCCTCCAAGCCGGCTATCGGCATCCTTAAATGGCTCCAAGTGCATGCCCATAGTTCTTAAAGGGTTAAGTTCATTAACCCACCTGCATGGTTGTCGATTTCTGCCCCTTCTTCTGCCTTTTGGTGTAGTCTCCGACTAAGGTGGGGATCGGGAACGTTTGCACCAACAAAAATCCCCTTTATCACAATAGGGCTTCTGAGTTCTTCTTGCCCTAAGCAACTGGTCGTGCCAGAGACGGTAGCTGAGTTTTAAAAAACCCATGAGCAAACCGCGCCGTGTCTTTGAGCGAATGAACATGCCTGTTCTGAAAAACTCATGTTCTCATTGGCCAGTGGCTTCACGTTTTGTTTCTTCCTTTGATGGAATCCTTTGGGTCTGTGCCGCAAAGTGACAGGCTTGAGGAACCGCGATCCTGCCAGGTGAATAGCGTGGCATGAAAGGCGAAACTTGGGAGCCCCGGTTTGCTGGAGGAGTTATGATCTTTGGGGGTACAGAGTGCCTTATGTGCTTCTTCAAAATGAACATGGAGGCCCAAAAGTACATGTTTGGCCAGTTAAGAGGGGAAAATGGTATAGAATCCCCCGCCACAGCTTGCATACCGGAGCATGGGCTGCTTGATGATAGGAGTCAGCTAAGAGTGCACAGAGAGATATTATACCCCTTATTGGGCAACTGTCTCTCCCACAATCCCTCCCCCCCCCCCCCC
>QEPC01008216.1:395328-434860 GCA_003113815.1 Sphenodon punctatus
CTTGGGGGCACAGTGGGGAGGTTGCTGAAGTTCAGTGTTAGTTGAAAGGATCGAAAAAGAGACTCTCTTTTAAAGGTACCTCCATATGAGTAAATAATAGAGAATACTTAAGGTCTGATCTTGACTTGCTTTGGCTGCGATACACAAACGGCTTGCTCCAAGGTCGGAAGCCCTACAGGCTTCGTTTTGATGACTCTGGAGCCAAGCGGGTTGTAGATCACCACCGTAGCAACTTGAAGTGTGCTTTGACACAGCCCTGGTCGTCTCCAGTGCAATTAAAAGCTTGTAGGGAGAACTCGATAAGCCCAAGAAGAACTGAATTAAGAATATTGCTGGTAAAATCTTGATTTGCATACTCCTGATGTGGTGTCTTTTCTGGTCCATGCAACTTAATCTACAGGAACCAGGTGGAATGATTTTATTTCTCTTTTATTCAATCCTAAACCCTGGAAACTTCAGCCTCTTTCCTTGGTCCCAGATGCTGCTGCTGCATTTGGTTCTGTGTATACTCAACCATGGGACAGAGCAAGATAGGAGATGCATGTTGTTCGTGTTGTGTTGTAAGCTCCTCGAGGTAGTAGCCATGTTGGCCTACCTAGGTCACTCCTGGCTCACGCACTGCATGGTTTCTTAAAGGCTAGGACTGTGGCAGGGCGCAGTTGGCCCTTTAGGAAACGAAGCTGCGGAAAGTGCATCCTAATAAAGGCAGCTGGTTTAGGGCATGGCCGTACCAACCCTGAGGTGTTCCTCTGTAGACTTAAGTCCCTGGACGTGCTCACTGAGGACTGATGGGTCTGAAAGCTGCTCAAGTCCCCAAGCATGCTCAAGGGACACAAGACATCCTCACGGGACTTACCCTGGGTGACAAAACCTGTTAACAAAGTACCCGATTTATTCCCAACAATGTTGTTATACTTGAGTGTGTCTGGTAGCACCTGTAATTTACTTGGTGCTGTTTTGTACAGTCTACTGGGGAATTTCTGAAGGACTGCCTTTCTCCTCATGCTCCTTCACGGCCCTTAAGATCTGCCGAGGGTGTCCTTGCAAGTTCTATCGCTGGCCCGGTTTCATATGGTTCGGGGCCCGCAGGACAGCATTCTCAGCGGCCGCCCCACCGCTTTGGAACTCCCTTCCTTTGGTGGCTCGCCTGAGCCCCAGTTTGAACGTCTTCCGGAGGCAGCGTAAGACCTTTTTTTTTTTTTTATTTGGCCAGGCGTTCGGTGGGCAGGGGCGGATTGTAGGGCGGGCAATGGGGTGTTTTTTGTTTTGTGGGGTTTTAATTATTTATTTTACATTTGTCTGTTGTGTGTTTTTTGTGAGCTGCCCTGAGCCTTTGCAGATAGGGTGGAATATAATCAATAAAATAAATGTGTCTCAGGGACTAATTTCACGGATGTGCTCAGTGTAAGTGGGCCAGTCTGAGCATGCCCAGGACCTCTAAAGCCTAGGCAGACCACCTGCCTGGTGTGGCCATAGGAGAAGGACCTCTCCTGATAGCTCTCCTGCAAGGAGGCTTGCTAGAGGCGTTGGGGGTGTTGTGTGAGCCAGAAGGGTCTGGCCCAAAGACCCAGGGAACCAGAGAATTGTTAGAGAGAAGGAGGGGGCCCTGGTCTGAGGAAGACATTCCAGGCCAAGGAGGTAACCCTGGGGGTTAGAAACTGTGTAATGGTGGAGATCTCTGTATATACCCTAAAGAATATTGGGAGCCAGAGGACTTTTGCCTGACTCATGGGACGCCTTCAATGTATGATGGAGACTTTGCATATAGACTTAATCTGGGATAGAGAGACTGTATAGAGAATAAAGGACTTTGAGCTGAATTCCCTGTTGATATGACGGTTACAGCTAATTCCCTGGAGAATGTGAATTGGCGGGGTCCGATCCTGACAGGACTTACCCTGGATCGCCGCACCCTGTTACAGGTACTCAGTTTATTCCCGACACTGTTAATTGCTATGCTTGCGGGTGTCTGGTAGCACCTGTAATCTGCCTGTTGGTGCTTTTGTACAGTCCGTGCTGGAAAAAACTCAGCTGGAAGGTGTGACTCTTAAAGAACCAATTGGAAGAGTCCTCTTAAATCCTAGTAAAAGTTTGTAGGCAATTACTGCTTTCCTAGACGGAACAAGTAAGTGATTTGTTGTTAGAGATGGGAGCACATGACATTGTCTGGCTAATTGTCAAAACTTCCCTGACTCAGAGAGATCTTGTTACAGGTTTCCCAATAAAATATGATTTTAAAACTTTTTGTTCAGCCTTTCCTGACTTGGACCAGGTTAGCAATTGTTCACGACTGTGCTTTTTCTCAGCGTTCTTTTAAAAAAAGAAATTTGATGCTTTAGAAGAAATATTGGGATTAGGTTTTAGTCTGTTGAGAGAGTTCTTGTCCTGTTGGGAGTTGGTGTACAATTTCTCCAAAAACATATGGCATCTCTTCTTTAGCAGGCTCCTTACACAAGCACACAGGAAACCGGTTCCTGGCTCTCTTTTCTCCTATTAAACAATAGGTTTTATTCCTTGGAGAAACGTATGAAACGACGTCCGTTTCATTTTTTTTGTCTGGTCTGGATTGCGTTCTCTAGCTTCATGAGTCTTCAACTGGTCCACGCAGGTTAATAACTTCTAAGCATTTTCTATCTGAATGCACCTTCTAGCTCTGGGAGCAAATATTCCATTGCAGAATGGCCCTTATGTGCAAATACAAGAGAACAATTGGACAGCTGTTAGCTGCGCGATTCACGCTGTTACCATCAGACTGAACATCTTGTCAAAGGCATCCGACAGCCGCTCTGCTGTGCTGATGCATCCGATGAAAGCCTGTTAGAATAGTGTGCAATCATACACAATACACTTGATTTTTATAATCACCTCCAAAATAGAGAAGATTTGCCTCGACATCGCTTCCTGCTCCTCTCCTCTTCCTTCCTACTCCCTTCCCTCTCCCTCCACCCCCTCCTTCTCTCCTGTTGTCCTTCCTTCCCGCCTCCCTTGAGGAAATCTCCCTGCTCTCCTCCTCCAACTCTTCCACTTGCCCCCTTGACCCCATCCCCTCCTGATTCCATTGCTTCCACTGTCGCCCCTTCCCTCCTGCACATCATCAATCTCTCCCACTCTACTGGCTCCTTCCCCTCCGCCTTCAAGCACATCTATTACACCAGTGCTTTGCTCTCTCTACTGGCTGCCTATAGTCTTCCAGGCCCAATTCAAGGTGTTGGTGTTGACTTTTAAAGCCCTGAACAGCCTGGGCCCCACCTACCTGCAGGACCACCTCCCCCTTCGGGTCCTGGATCATCCCCTGCGTTCGGCCGGGGGCAACCTCCTCCAGGCCCCCTGGGTTTCTTGGGTGTCGACCTTATGGAGGGCGTTCTCTGTGGCCGCACTGTGGTTTTGGAGCTCCCTCCCGTTGGAGGTCCGCCTGATTACCGACCTCCCCTCTTTCCGTAGACGATGTAAGACCTGGCTGTTCTGCCATGCTTTTCCTGAGGGAGAGGGGGTGGGTGGGTTGGGATAGGGTGGGGGGTATGTTGTTTTTTATATTATGTTTTAATAGTGTTTTAAATTGTATTATTGTTGTCTTAACATTGTTTTAATATGATAGCCGCCCCAAGATGCTTTTAGCAGGAGGGGGCGGCATACAAATTTTATTATAAATAAATAAATCTACTCACTAGCTGCCTCCGCTCTCCCCTTATCTCTGTCCCAAACTCTGCTGCCAGGGTCATTGACCTCACCCGTCGCTTCGACCATGTGCAGCCCCTCCTCTCCACTGGTTCCCCTTCCTGAACGAATCCTGCGCAAGCTCCTAGTCTTCACCTCTAAAGCTATTCACAACCTTGCTCCCCCCTACCTCTCTGCACTCATTTCCCTCCGTACTCCAGTCGTTGAACTCCACTCTTCCTCTGTCCCCTCTCTCACCCTCCCACGCCTCCCCTGCTCCCCTAACCGCCTTCGTCCCTTCTCCCTAGCTGCCCCCCACGCCTGGAACTCCCTCCCTGCCCACATCCGCCTCCCTTTGTACCTTCAAATCCCTCCTCAAGATCCACCTCTTCTGCTCTGCCCTCCCTGACTCCTTGCTCCCCTCCCCTAACTCCTGCCGATACCCTCCATTCAGTTCAATCTGTTACCCGAGGTCTGTGTACTCATATCCTCACCACATGGAACAGTCAGCCATCATTCTTGATGTAACCTAACCAAGAGCATGAACCTGGGACCTCACATCTAGGACTGTAGCGGAAAGTCACAGCGGTAGCTATTTCCGCCGGAAACAGTGTTTCCGCAATTAGTGGTACGGCGTTGCAGAGGCTTTCATTCCGCTACTTCCGCAGTTCCGCTATTTTCATTCCGCTACTTCCACAGGTTTCACAAATAGCGGAAACATGCTGTTTTCGCTACTTCCTCCAGGCCACGAAATAGTGGAACAGCGGTTTTCCGACAATTCCACAATTTTTCCAATAGCTTCCGAATTTGCAGAATGCCGGCGGAATTAGCGGAATGTCAGCAGAAAAGCCGCGGTGTGGCGCGGGCAATTCCGAAATGGCGGAATGGAATTGCGGCGTGGTAAAAGCTGCTGCCGCTTCAGCCCTACTCACATCTTCATGAATGTTACACTCCTTGTCTCTCCCTTTGTTCCCCTTCCTTCGTCTCCACCCCACTCTTGTCTCTCAGATTGTAAGCCCTAGGACAGGGACCATGTTTATTCCATTACTTTGTGAAGCACCACGTACATTGCTTGTGCTATATAAATGCTTGCTAATAATAATAATAATTAATAGTCATTTTAGCAAAGCTACCTACAGAGTGTGGGGAGGGGGACGGGGAAAAAAAACAATCTTGTTTAAGGAAGAAAAACCTCCGCAGAATTTTCCACACCTCACATTTACAAATACACTTGACTGATAGGGTGAGTACACGTAAAGACAAGGTATCGTAGAGCTCTCATCACCATCGCCCAAAGAGATGGGCTTGGTAGAGTAAGACGAATAATATATATAATCATTACATAAAATTTAGAGTTGGATACATTTCCGAGCCAGTGTCTGACCTGAGAACAGCTTCCGCTAGGCAGTGATATCCAGTTAAAAGAAATCCCCATAATATGCATACTCTGTATAATGCGGTCTACAATTTCACGTATGTAATACAAAGATATGTATTTTTCTCACTGCAGCATGTTGTTCTCTGTCTTGGCATTCATGGGCCTTTTACCTCCCAGAACCACTTTGAAAGTTTGTACGAGCTCTGAGGGCCACACAGAAGCTGGGGGTGGAAGTGTTTAAGGGGGTGTGCTCAGAAAGAGGAGGATGCTATGAATCTGTCCCTTATTCTCCCATGAATGCCCTCATCTCGTCTCCCTTGCCCTCGTCTCAATCGTTCACTGCTTGAGGTGAGGGTCGGAGGGAACTAGATGCAGGGCCCAGATCCAGGCACTGGAAGGGGTCACCTAAAAACTAGTTGTGGACTCCATTTGCCCCGCCCCCCCAGGTCCCGAGTTCCCCATCCCAGTGTACATCAAGAAGAATGGACTTTCCATGAAGTACGTTGAGTGTTCATGGGGAGAAGGAGTTAGCAAATTTGTTACAAATGGTCACGTGAGGGGGCGGGAGTATTGCTTGTATTGCTTGTATGCATCTTTGTATTCTCCTGTTTCTGCTCTCCAGCAGACCCATGTAGCGCAGTTGCTAGCTTTCTTAAATGCACCCCTCCACACACTCCCTCATGAACATATCCTCTCTGCTTGACCCCCCGTTCCACGAGGCCAATTGTAGTGTGCATGTCTATTTAGCTGCACGCAATCCTTCTAATCGTGCTAGGACTGCACACACGGCCCTCAAGTCTTGTACAGACATCACGCTAGTTACCTCAGGAAAAAGAGCGGGAAAGCTCTGGGGGGTGTATATACCCAGGCTGGGGGAGGGGGCTCCCAAAGTGAGTGGTGTTGGGCTCATGCTTGTTCTGAATTGGGGGAAGATCCAGTGTGTCAATTCTTGCCCGATCACTCTGAGTCAGAAAAAAGGTTGTCTACCGTGAACCAGAGACGGTTCAGATCTCCATTTACAAACACACACACCTAAATATATGCCCACACTTACACACCTACCTTTAATACTCTCCTGTACTAGGAACAACGAGGGGGAAAATTTTATTATTAGTTGACTTCTTTGTGTTGGCTGTGCCGGCTGAAACCAGGAGAATCAATTTCTGGTTGTGTATGCAATTGCTGCATTATGAGTTGATTCACCTCGCAAGATGGTCTTCTAGTTCTCAATTTAAACTTTTTGTGGAGAGTGTTTGGGGAATCAACCTTGCAGAGATGATGCAAGCTAGATAGGTTTATCTTGCCCCCCCCTCCTACAACAAATGTAAGTTGTGCACCAATTAGTATGCAACACAAAATGTCTGAAGACCAGGAACTGCGTGATTGGCCTCTTACCAATGGAAAGGCACATGAGCTGACCATGGGGAAAGGGTGCTGGACAATGAGATTGGCCACAAATCGTTGAGGGATCGCTTTGGAAAGTGGGGGGTGGTGGCAAATGTTCTAATGAATGCTCTGCTTGACCAATAAAGAGAGAACCCTATTATCAGGAACCCACATTCACTGCATTCTCCTCATTGATGGCAGTGGGGAAACGCGGTGAGCACTGGTTCCTGCCTATTATGTATAAGGAATATACACTAAAGAATTAATGTGTTGGGGGAGGTGCACGATTCACTGAATGGGTTTGACAAATGAGCATGGAGATCTTAAAAAGTGACCCAAAACGCCCTTAAAAAGCTTCCTAGATCCCTCCCAGTCTGGCTTCCACCCAGGGTATGGCACTGAAACTGTGCTTGTGGCCTTGGTCGATGACCTGCACCGGGAGATTGACACGGGATGTTCGACCTTACTGGTCCTGTTGAATCTCTTGTCTCCTCGGGTCCTCGATTGACCCCTGTGGTCCGCTGGAGGCGCCTTCTTGGAGATCCCCCGAGTAAATTGGGGGGCCACTATGAAGAGAGCATTCTCGGTGTCTGCACCTCCGTTGTGGAACTCTCTCCCAGTGGAGGCTCGCCTGGCCCTGGCCCTGCTGTCTTTGTCAGGCTTGTAAAACCTGGCTGTTCCGCCAGGCATTTGGTGGCGGGGACAGGTGAGGGTGGGATGGAATGGGATGGGGGAGGTATTAAAACAACCCACCCAGTTCTATGTTTTTATATTTTTATGGGTTCCTCCTAAAGTGGTTTTAACTCTTCCCTGCCCTTATTTTCTTTTTATTTATTCTCCTGCCCTTGTGCTGGTCTTAAATTGTTGATGTTTTAAAAACTGTTTTTATGAATGTTTTTTAGTTGTACGTCGCCCCAGGATGCCGTAGGCATATGGGGCAACTCATAAATGTATATAGTAAGTAAATAAATTTATTTTAGGCATTAGCTTACACCATAGAATAAATGTATATAATAAATATAAATAATATATCTGTATCTTTATGTTTTATATTTTTGTTTTAAAATTGTAAGTCACCCTGAGCTGGTTTGCAGAAGGGGTGGGCTATAAAATTGTATAATAAATCTTATGGACAGCACCAAGGTATAGAGCAGGACTGGGGAGCCTCTTTCCTCTCTGGGGCCATGTTGAAAACGAGTACAAGCTTCGAGGGCCACATCAAATTTGGGGGCAAGGGTGCTTAAGGGGTGTGTTCAGGAAGAGATCATGGATCTGTCCCCAGTCCTTGTGTGCATCCCCTCCTCTCTGTTCCCTTACCCCGAGCTCAGACTTTCAGTAGTTTGAGGTAGGAACTAGATCAAGGGACCATATTCAAAACTATCAATGGGCCACATTTGGCCCCCAGTCCTGAGGTTCCCTGCCCCTTTTTTTCGGAATTTATCTGAATTGTATCTGCAGCTTATTCCCAGAAATAGTATTCCCCCCCGCCCCCCTCCAGCTGCTAAAATGCTTTCTCTTGCAAAATGCCATTATTGCAGATTAAATGGTGGGAGGAACTTTTTTTCTTTTATCCAGTTCTTAACCAAGTCCAGTAATGCCTCACTGCAGCAAGCTTTCTGCATGTTATCGGTCTTGTGGCTCAGTCATTTGGACTGTGTAGAGTTTCTGATTTAAAGAAAGGGAGGGTGGGGGAAATGCTGGGCCCACACCAACTCCCTCCTTGCCAAGTTTCGCTTGGACTTGGTTTGCAATGGTCAAGTTATAAATTGTGGTCGGGCTGTTCTTGTAATGGAAACCCTGATGGGCCGTTAAGTATAACCCTATTACCAAGTGCCTCGTTGCTTCCCTTACCATCCCGATTGGAGAGCTGGGATCAAAGCCTCTTCATGGTCATCCTTTTGGGATTTGCTCTTGCGGTGCTGGAAATGTGGGATGACATTTTCAGCTGGGCTGATCAAGCCCATAGCGATTTCCTCTGCAATTACAGGAGTGCCGACTTATTTCCAAATATTGTATTACATGCAATTGATCAAATAAACCTATTATGGCTGAGGGGAACTGTATCGGGGGACCCAGAGGGATTTGGGGCAGGGGAAATTATTCCTTTCTTGCTCCTTACTGAGATTATCATGCTGCAATCTGATATTCTGGGGGGCAGAGGGATTGAGCTGCTGCAGTTGTAAACGTCTCCGTTCCAAACGGTACTCTGACCGAGGAATTCCTTGGCTTCATGGGTATCTCCCACAAAGCCAGTGGATTTGTATGTGCCTGCCTTGGCTCTGCTTGTGCTGCTTCATTTCTGCCTCCCACTGCAAGCAGACTTGCTTATAAAATATACAAAGATAAAGAATGGGGTTGTTAAAGCTAAACAGTCTGGACACATTATTGCCTCTTGGAGGAGAGGGACATTCATCTCCCACCCCCAGTATCATTACCATTGGTCTCCCAGAGCGGGTCTCCTGATCCCTCTGTTCCAAGGCAGATAGCTTGTAGTGGCTTTTTTCTTTTCTTTTTTTCTGTCCGTACAACAGAACACATTCTGATCCCAAGCTGGACAGACTGATGCTTGGACAATGTGTTGGCACCGCATCCGTGACGGTGTTGCCCTGATCACACTTGTGGGACTTTTAGGTGCTGTTGGAATATAAACCATTTCACTGATCCTATTTAAAGTAAAGCTGGAAGACCAAACATCTGCCAGTGTAGCTCAATGGGGAGGAGAACGAGGCTATTGGAGCCAAAAAGGTGTTATTTAAAAAATGGAAAGCTAGTCCCAATGAAGTAAATGGGAAAGAGCATAAGCGTTGCCAAGTTAGATGTAAAATGTTAATAAGACAGGCCAGGAGGGAATTTGAGGAGCAACTCACTAAAGACATGAAAAATAATAATTAAAAAACCCTTTTCAAGTGCATCAGAAGCAAGATGCCTGCTAGAGAGTTGATTGGGCCATTAGATGACCAGAGGGTGAAAGGAAGCGTTCAGGGAGGATGGGGACGTTGCAGAGAAGCTGAATAAATTCTTTGCTTCGGATGTTGGAGAGATACCCATGCCGGACTGAGTCTTTGTAGATAAAGAATCTGAAGAATTGTCACAAACAACTGCGACTCTGGAAGAGGTTATAGAGCAAATTGGCTAAATACTAAATAGTAGGGTTGGGACTTTCGGTTTTAACTGAAACCCCAATAATGGCTGCTTTGGTTAAAACCAAAGGATCCGAAAACTGGGCCCATCTCAGTTCTCAATTTTCAGATCTTCCATTAAAGTCAATGGGAAATCCTCCCATTTACTTCAGTGGTAAGAGCCAGCTGGCCGACTGGCCGGGGAAACCTCCCCCACCCCACCACCACTCCACTGCTGGCCTCGGAAGGTGGAGCTGGGGGATCCATTACCTCTAACATACCCATCTTCACCCTCCGGGGCCCAGCTTTACTCACCCCCCACCCCCTGGGTCCATGTCCTTACCACTGCTGGTGTGGGTCCAGAGGGTGGGAGTGAGTGAGGAACAGCAGGACACTGGCTGGGCCAGCAGCCAGGCCTCCTTTGCTGCTGGCTGGTGGTGGGAGCTGGCTCTGCCGCCAGGCCTTCTCCCCTGCCGGGCGGTGGAGAAGACCTGGCCGCCTGGAAGCGGAGCCGGTCCCACTACTGGCCAGCAGCAGAGGCAGTCCAGCCACCGGCAGCAGAGCCAGCTCCTCTTCCAGGCAACTGGACCTTCTCTTCTTGGTCCAGAGAATGAAGAGCACGCTGCCATTTTGACCGCACACATGAACAAAATGGCTGCTGAGGCCATTCTGCACGTGTGCAGCCCTAATCCAAAATGTCGCCAGCAGCATCGGCACCATTTTGGAAGAGGGCAGCCGTTCTGCCCATGCTTGGAATCGCACATGGGCAGAACGGTTCCCCGGTTCCAAAATGACATCCAGCCACCAGGGAGCATGTGGTGAAGATAACCGAGGCTGCATCGGACTTCAGTCTCCTATAAAATGCTTCTTCCTGGACCTCTCTGCAGAGCTGCTGTGGATTTTGTGTTCCCTCTCAAGAAATTAATCTAGGCTTTCTGGGTTGAGGGATCTAGACCATACTGGAGGTTTGGGCTGTGCTAGCCATTAAGAAACCAAAACAGGCATCAGACTGGGATGCCTGTATTATAAAGCTTTCTATAAATATGTCAGGTGTGAGGCCTGAGGTCTGTGTGTGACTGTCTGAGCCTTGGGGGTGGGGGCATATGGGAGTCCCACTTGACTTCTGGGCATTAATGTGCAGCTGTTCTGATGCCAGAAGGGTCAGTTCAGGAACAGCATCTAGCCTCGATGCAGTGAAGAGTTTGGGTAGAGGAACAAAGCCAAGAGCCTCCTTCCAAGGGTGCCAGATGGGCAAGGTGCAGGTAGGCCAAATGTGGAGGGCATGGCGAGAGCAGCAAAAGCTGTTGGGTTGCTGCAATCAGAGATTCAGAGCTCACCCAGGAAGTTTATGCCTCGTGGTCGGTTGCCAAATCCTCTGAGCCAAACAGATGGATTGTGTGCTTGAGCAGTTGAAACTTCTGTCTGGCCAGTGTAGCTCTTTGGGTCAGTTCCCTGCTTTCTAAACCCAGAGATCTGGGTTCAAAGCCTGCTAGGGCCAGAGATCCTGACCAAATTGTCTTGGATTGAAACTAACCGCGCCAGTTGCTAGGTAAGTGCAAATTTTCATTGCACCTCAGTTTTCCTGCTGAGATTAAAGTGATCAGCTGGAACCTTTTCCAAAATGGCAAACTGCTTCCGTGCTGCTCCAACAGACTAATTGAAAAGCACCAAAGCAATGGCTATGAAGAAGGGTTTGTTTTATGTACGTGAACATCGGGAATAACCAGGTAGAAGTGGGTACTCATTAAACTTGGTTTCAAGGGATTAGCTCTCTTCTCTGCACCATCGGTAGCAATCCTATAGCAGCTCAAGAATAGAATTGTTATCCGGTTGCTCTGCAAGCTACGACATAGGTCTGAAAGCAGTGGCTTGAAAGAGCAACCTTTAAAAACCAAAAATGCCATTTCAGAACTTCTTCCTTTAAACAACTGGGTTTTTTTTCTTTTTCCATCATGATATGCAAATTAAAGGTTTATACCCAGTCTCTTCTTTTACTGTCCAACTTCAACACAACAGGAGTGGAAGCAGTCTTAGCCAAAAGACTGGGCTAGGTTTAATATTTCTCTGTCCAATATTGCTCTGTCTCGGACTTCCTGTGCGACATTGGGAAAGTTGCTTATCGGCAACTTCTCAAGAGTGTCGAAGTAGCTCGGAAGAAACCTTGAAAAGTGGCATTAGTGCATAAGCCTCTTTTTGTCTTAAAGTCTGACCCCAGTCTCCCAACTACCTATGGTGGCGATCCACCAGCCACTTACTCCCAAGTAGCCCTGTTGAAGCCTGTGGCTACTCACCTTTGGAAAATAGAATTAAGACTTTTTAGATCATTAGATTAAAAAGTTTTATCCTTGTTCTCAGTAGCTGAATCAACCTACAATGTTGGGGTACTAATCAGTACCCAATGAGTGCCCAATTTAGGTACCTAGTGTCCTTCCAGTCCTGATTTATTTTTTTTTAGTTTCCATCATGATTTATTTTTTTCCGTTTTTTGGTGTTTGTTTGTTTCCCGTCCTGATTTACCGATCATTAACCAGAAAATCTGTAATGGAAATTACTGGGTTCCACCCCCGGTACTTGGGTACCCAACTGGTGGTTGGGTAACACGCCATGAACCCAACACGGTACAGAAAAAATGCCGGTATTACCCATTGGTGTTAAAATTAGGTGCCCATTTCAGCACTCCTCTGCCTCATTGTTCTAATGAGGATAGCAATGCTTCCTTTGTCTTTGCTAGATTCATTGCAAACCCTTTTGCAGGGATGGGGAACCTTTTCAGTCCCGCGGGCCACTTTTAAAATTAATACAAGCTCTGAGGGCCACATCGAAGTTGGGGGCGGGGGTGCTCAAAAGCTGTGCTCAAGAAAAGGAGGGATTAGGTCATGGATTTGTGCCATGGATCTGTCCTCTGTTCTTGCGCCCATGTTTTCATCTAATGCTCCCTTACCCTGGGTTCAGTATTTCAGTGGGTTGAGGTAAGAACTGGATCTAGGAGCCAAATCCGGGAAAGCGGTAACGTAAAACTTGCCACGGTTCTACATTTGGCCCCTGGGCCTAAGATTCACCCAACCCTGCCTTATGCGAAGAACATGCCTCTGATTTTAGTGTTGTTAGCATGGAAAGTCGCTGGTTTTAATTGGGCCTTCTCAGTGCTCCCACAATGGTGGATACGATGCAGTTCAGACAAGCCTTTTGGATAGGTCATGCTCTTCCAATATTGTGTAACAGTCTTGTGACATTTTTCACAAGACTATTTTTTTTTTTTTTTGGTGCAACTCAAAAGACTTCTGCATGCTTTTACGAACAAGCTTTTTTTTTTTTTTTTTCTTAACCAAAGAGTTCAGAAGAATGTTCCAAGAGAAGAAGAAAACAGGAATCTTCAGGGTGTGGCTATGGAACAAAACCTTTCTTCCCTACCACCCACAGAGAAGGGAGCACGTCCTTAACGTCGAGCTGCTGTGTCTTTAGCTATTGAAAAAGCCTTAGATTATCTTGGCTGAAGTTAACGAACTTGGAAAGAGTGACCTTATGTCGGCGACCCTTTGTCCGTTCCCCCACCAGTGATGGATTGTTGCAGCAAGAGGAGCGCTCTCTTATCCTGTCTGACTTCTAAGCGACTTCTACAGCAGAGTTATCTTCTCTTTTTCTAGAGTCCATCAACCTTACATCTGAGCGCTTGCTTTGATATTTATTTATTACAAACACTTATATCCCGCATTTGTCCTTCATTTCCCTTATCTAATTCCGGCCTGGTAGCTCTTATTTATTGTAAGCTCCTTGTGGGAGGGTCCTGTCTCTTATCGCAGCTGATCAGCACCAGGCATGGTGCCATTGCTTTGATCATGTTTGACCCCTCCTTGCCTCTCTCCGCTGGCTCCGTCTACCAGAACGCGTTTGGTACAAGCTCCTCATCTTACCTTTCTGCACTTATTTCCCACTATATTCCCACCCAGGACCTTCGTTCCTCCTCTTCCATCACCTTCTCTCAGAAACGTCTTCAAATTCCTCCTGAAAACCTTACCTCTTCCACCAGGCCTTCCCTACCTAATTTCCCAGTTTAGTCACTGATGCCATCCTCTTGGACAGTATCCCTTCTTCCCATAACTTAGCTAAGCATGTGCACCTGCAGATTCTCAACTTCATGAATGTCTTTTTGTCTCTCCCTTGTCTTCCCTCCTTTTGTCTTCTCTAGATTGTAAGCCCCTCGGGGTAGAGACACATCTTGGATTAGGGTTGTACAGTGCCAGGTACATTGTTGGAGCTATATAAATATATTTTCCCTTACCGGCTGAAGATGGTTCTTTCCCTCTTTGGAGTAACATGTACCTAATGGTTCCAGATAGCCGTTGGAAATATTTGACCACCAGGAGAGCGTGCCTTCAAGGCTGGTGCTTGTGCTGGCAGAGGATGTTTTGACTGACAATCTGCTTTGTTTGGCCAAAGGTGGAAGTCATGTGGACCCTGTTACAGCACGGGGAAAGCCACGTGAAACGTTCAGCTGAGCCAAATTAGTCTGAGTTCATCTTTGCCTAGAGTAGATTTCCTAATGTTGATTTATAGTGCATCTTTGTCTGGTTCCATTAAGCTCTAATGAGGAAAGGAAGCAAATTTCTTATTGCTCAAGAAATTAAATCTTGTCTTCTCATTGCACAACCTTTTTCGATACTGGCCAAAATGGGTGGTAGGGAAATGGGATGGAATGTTGAAGGGGGGTGGGGCCTGACTTGGGGGAAACCGGTGGTCAATGTGTATGCACCTGTGACTTCTCAACTTCATGAATATATCCTTGTCTCATCCAGTGAGGTCAAGGATAAGATGACAAGGAGCCAGTGAGGTCAGTCCAGGGACCCATGTTCATTGCATTTTCCCCATTGGGGGGCAATGGGGAGAAAACAGGTACTATGGGTTCCTGGCCATTATTATTCCCATTTTACAGATGAGGAATCAAGACTAATAGCGACTTGTCCAAGGCCACCCATTGTGTTCCTGATTAAGATGGGACTTGAATCCTTGTCTCCCAAGTCCAAGAGCAAATCCTTATCCACTTTTCCTTGAACGGTAGAGACTTTCTTAGCTGGAAACTTCAGTGCTTGAATTTATTGTAACTCACTCCCTCTTCCAGTACCCAGCATTTTTTCAAACCTTCGCTGTTTTACCCTCCTGTAGCCAAGCAGAAAGCCCACACCATGCTCTGCTCAGGGCCTAGATTGGCAGTCCAAAAGGGAAAAAATTGTGCATAGCCCCCCTTACCTCCTCTGTTTATAGAGCCATTGCCAGCTTAGGGATCATGAAACCTCCCAAGGAAAATCTGTGTTTTCTATTAGAATGTTTTTAACGTTCTAATGATTGGGTTTCCTATATCCGCCAAATAGGTCACCAGATCAGCAACGCTTGGAGATGGGGGGGGGACCTTGCTAGCAATAGCCAAGAAAATCAGAAGGTCATTCTAAAGGATTCCCAATCAATTCTGTAATTACCTTGCGGGTTGGATTTCTAGGATTACAGCCGCTGAGAAACTATTGTTTCCATGGGCTTTTGTTACATCATAAAGCTTTCTTTTCTTTTTTTCCCCCTAAAGAAGCCTTCCAATGTCAGCGTCTCCTACCTCCTTTAACATATGCTGGCTGCCTTCTCTTCTCTTAATCAGAGAAGGGATTAATATGGCTATCCTCGTGTCCCCCCCACCAACCCTCCTTGCTGGCTTCAAAAACTTCTAAGCAAAAGGCTGGTGGTGCATTTTTTGGTTGTTGTGTCAGATGAGGACAGGATTAATAATGTACTGGTTATATATCCCCACAGCCCCCCCCAAACTGTACAGCAAATAAGCAGTTCCAATAATGCTTTGGCACGGAGTTGCATGCAGTAATCAGTTGCAGACGAGTTTTAGTTGCAGCCAAATATATTCCTTAGTCTTGGCTTTCATGTTAGTGTTCACTTTTTCCCCACAACCCTCTCTCTTCGTCCTTCTCAAATTAGGCTATTTACTTTTACGGCTTTTCCTTTCCTTATTAAAAACCGTTGCCCAATCTGCAACAGGAGGTGTGTGCTGGATTCTCTTCTCCCCACGGCTCACGATGTCCGGTTAGAACGTTGATACTTTCCAGGATTCTAGATTGTCTAGCGCTTGGTTGTGGAGGGAACCTTCTGAATTGTAGGTCGTTAAATGATGCAGAAAGTGGGTCAGGATCCCAAGTGGGATTATGCCGTCTGGATCTGTGGTGTCACAGAGAGGATGGGAGGGGTTATGACAGAAGTTTATAATTCTCATGAGTGGTGTGGAACTAGTAAATAGGGAGTCATTTACCCTGTCCAGTAGGACTAGGGGACGCACCATTAGGCTATTAACCAAGTAGGTTTGGGTGACGTAACCAATAAATGTTGGGAGCTGGGTGTGAAAACCAGGGATTGGATTGCCCCATTATGACCTGCTGTGTGGTACTTCTTCTGAACGACTGCGATTGGTCACTGCCTGAGGGGATGCTGGGCTCAGTGAACCTAGGATGGTTTATGTTCTTATGGTGATCCTGTAGTTTGACACAAGTTGATGTCTGTCTTACTGTCTCAGACTTCAGTCTCCAAAATGTGATTAGGCAGCAAAAATCCTTGGGGAAGCGCAGAACTAAGGTCTCTGTCCCTCCTGTTTATAGTGGCAGAGAGTCTGCTTTATAGACTTGTTATAGAAAATGTCTCTGGATCTCTCTCTCCTTGCTGGCTAGTATTTTCCTGCTCTTGCAGGGGGCATGGCTACAGGTTGGGCCACTGCCCCAGGCTTTCTGCCCCAGAATGAATTTGAAACTCAAGGATTAAAATTAGTGACTAATTTACTTGGTGCCCTTGAGACGACCTTGAAGCCTGTTTTTCCATCGGTGAGGTTCCCCACCCACACAGACTGACTCATGGGGGGGGGGGGGCAGGGGCTAAGGCAAGTCTATGTATGTGTCAGAAAAGTGGGATTAATGGTTCCTCGAAGGATTGGATCACCATATTTTTTTAATTTTTTTTCCTCCCACCCCCCCTCCTTCTACCAGTCTGCAAAACGCATCTAGCCCCGCTGGGAGAGCAGCGAGGAAGGGAGGAGATGATCTCAAGGTGAACAGACTGTGCAGAGCAGTAGGGGGAGTAGGAAGGTTGACAGTGTGTCACTGTTTTGCAGGCCCCTGTTAAAAAGACAGTTGATGCTATAGAGCAGGGGTGGGGGGGGAACCTTTGTCCTCTTGGGGGGTGGCTTTGAAAACTAGTTCAAGCTCCGAGGGCCCCATGGAAGGGGATGCTTCAGGAGTGCACTCAAGAAAATGAAGGTCTCTAGATCCCCGATCTCTCCCCTATCCTTGTACACGTGCCGTTCATCTCTGTTCCCTCACCACGAGTTCAGTCCTTCAGTTCTTGGACGGGTAGGAAGTGGAAAAGGGGACACACACAGGCCCTTTTCACACAAGACACTCTCCACCCACCGCACACCCCCTATACATGTTGCAGGGCCACAGGACTGCCCTATGGGTGCCCTGTAACATGTATAGTGGGTGTGCGGTGGGTGGAGAGTGTCTTGTGTGAAAAGGGCCCTAAACTTGCCATGGGCCTCATTTGGCCCCTGGGCTAGAGTGTCTCCACCCCTGCTGTAGAGGAATAAAGCACATCCTCGACTCCGTGACGGAGAATAAAAGTAAAGCTGTTAGAAACAGAAGAGTTACTCTCTAATCCCTCCCTAAGACAGCTAGCTAAATGGTGGAGAAAAATATTGTCCGTCACCTCAGGAGGTGGCCAGAGCATCAGACAACTTAACCAGTTTCCTTAGCGACAATTTAAATCAAACACCCAGACATCTTGGCGTGGTTTTGGAGTCAGCACTTTATTTCCTGGGTTTTTATCCTTGTGATTTTTTTTAAAAAAATTATTATTATTTATTATTATTTTTTAAATGACAAATAGGCTGCCAAGGGTTAGAGGCAAGCATGAGCTGTTCTGTTCGGCTAGAAATGGGCAACGATGTGTTTTGTTTCTCTTTCATTTTGGCAAAACCGTCCAGGTTTGGGGGGGAGGGGGATTGACTGCATGAGATGAGTGTCTGAGGAGGGAGAATTGACGGTTAGGATAAGCCTCTAAATAGATCACAGGATACTCGGCAGACGCTGGGTTGAGTTTGGCTCAGGTTAACATGCAGGGTGTTCGGTGGCTTTATGGGTAAAATGAGTTGTTCATGGGTCAGTTCCCTGGGCCGGTTTCCTGTGGACTAAGATCTACGTCACTGAAAGCCAGGACCACAATTGGCACAATTATGCTTTTTGCACATCTAAGCAAAGAGACCAAGGACAGAGTCGCTTGCAAAGCCTTTCCTATCCAGCCCACAGTTGGGGAAACATTTTCCCTCTGTCGGCCACGTTTGAAACTTAGCAAATGCCTGCGGATTGAACAGGGGCTCGCTTCAAGGGAGAGAAAGGAGGGGATCAGAGGCTGAAGGGTTTTGTGTTCCGGGGGGGGAGAGTGGGGATAAGGTGTGGGTCCCAGAGGTTATAGCCTATAACTTATAGGCCAGAGGTGGGGAATCTTTTCCCTCCCAAGGGCTGCTTTGAAAGTTAGTACAAACTCCAAGGGCTGCTTAGAAGTTGGGGGCAGGGTGCTTAAGGTATGTACTGCAGGAAACGTAGGGCCCAGATTTGTTCTGCGGGACTGCCCCCTCTCCTTGTGTGCCTGCCCTCATCTCCGTTCCCTCCCCCGGAGCTCCGATTCCCAGCAGTTGGAGGCAGGATTCGGATCCAAGGGCCTTATCCAAGAACTGGAAAGGGACTGCTTAAACACTTGCTGCCAGGTGTGTTGGCCCACAGGCCTGAGGATCCCCATCCCTGACAGGCTCAGGGCTAAAGAACTGAGGAGTCTGCTTGAAGAAAGCAAATGGTTCTGTGGGGCCTGACGTATGAATTGGAAAGAGGCTGTATAACCAATAGTGGTGGGCGACCTATGGGCCCAAAGGTCCCCCATCCCCTTGGTGTTCTAGCATCGCAAAGTGCATAAGGAATAGACAAGGTTAACTGTGGCCATAATAAGGGAGGGAACGGTGCGGGTGGGGTACTAGTCTACTGGGCCTCCAAAAAATAAAATATTTTTTCTTAATATACGTTAAAAAAAATTAAGTAATCCCGAATATGTGTAAATCAAGTCCCAGGATGGTCTCTAGAAAACCAATTTCAAAACCTTATCCGGGGAAGGGAAGGTAGCTGAGAGCCCACCACCTGTCTCTGCGGCGCCCCTCCCAGGGCTTCAGGAGGCCAAAGGCAAAGAAGCCCCACCCTCGTGCGCGCCCACGCGGCCTCCTCCCAACATTCCAAACGCAAAAAGGAGGGACAGACGCTCTCCTGGTTCTCATTGCACTTAGTGCCTTGTCGCCCCATCGTCTCTCCATGGTCCTCCCAAGTACCTTTCCTGGGAGGCAAGCAGGAAAGAGATGCTGGAGGCTCAAGCTTCTGTCATTTCCCCCTCCCCCCCTCTTGCCCGAAAGAGGGGCAGTGGCTTCAGCACTCTGAGAGGGACTGTCCCTGCTAAATGGAGACCATTGGGAAGTATGATGCAGTCTCCAAACCTGCCCCATTCATTCTGAACACGGACTTCTTAAGGTTCCAGTGTGAGCTCAGATGGGCTTCACGTGTTGGATGGCTAGTTACTCATTTAGGTTCAGGAAATCTCGGTCAGCTTTTGACTTCCAAGCTTAGCTAAAAGCTATCAACGAAATAAGAGATTTCTCCTGAAGCCATTTATTATCCGTTTGTAGAGTCTGCCATGATCCTTACGTGTGAGAGAGCCTGCTGGCCGCTTGTTTCTCCTACCGGTGAAAAGACCCTTGTTTTAAAGTCCTCTGGGCTGATGCAAGCGTGAATCTCTCTAACAAAATGTAGCAAACAGCACAGGTATGGAAGCGTGCCTTGGTCAACCCTAATGATCTCCAGAGCCTGCGTTTCTTTGGACCTCCTGTTTTCTATAAGCATTTGGTCTAACCAGAGAATTGACAGGAGAATGAGAACTTGAATTGGCTGCAATGACCACTTGATGGGCTCATTCGAGTTGGAGCTTGCAGTTTTGGCTAAAAGCAATCTTTCAAAACCTTTGCGTGGATCACGTAATAGGGTCGCTGTAAAGGTCCCGATTGTTGTCTCAAGCCGTAAATTAAGATATTGCAGCTGGTTAGCTGAGGGGGGAAGAGGGATTTGGGCCAAGGGTAAAACAAAGTAGCTACTTTGACTTTAATTAAATTGAAGTAACTACTCCGCTTTGGCGGCATTCAGACAAATAGTGTAAACTAAAGTTAATCTTCCCCCTCCCCCCATCTTGGGATGTCACGATCAGTGAACCGAAGTCACTACCCCCACAATGATAAGCATTCACACGAACACTTTTATTTCAAATTACAAACTTAGGCTGGGTAGGTACTCCTGGTTTTTCAGGAGCGGATATTTCTCTTCCTACCCCTGAATAACTTCGATTTAGTGTTCTGTACGTGCGAGCATTAAAGAAGACAGACCCAACAACGTTAAATTAACTGTTCATCGGAACACAGCAAAGAGAAGACGGAGCATGTGCAAAAGCATTCCATATCCCCACATTGCCCTGCTAACGCTTCCCATGTGGAGCTGGATGGAGTAGTCCAGGCTACAATTGAAATGAGTACCCCCAAAACCGGGTATGCTCGCTGAATTTCTGGTACCTGAATTGAACTGGGGTACTTTTTGGCACCTGAAATGTTTTTGACTGAAATGTTGAAATACCAGTTTTGTCATGATTTCATCCTGGATTCCAGTAAATTTTGGGGGTGCTTTCAGGTTTTTTTGGTACTCGGAAAACTGTTAAAAGATATTTCAGGTTTTTTGAGTACTGGAACAGTATTTGGGTACCTTAAATGGTCCCTGAAAATGCAGTTATTACTTGTGGGTACCAAACTGGATACCTGTTTTAGCTCTAGTTGAGACTCGAAGCCTACTGACTCCCAACACTCTCTGTGAAGGTTATCATTCAGGGTACCAATCAAGGATGGCAGTTGTGGAGTGAAGAACAGGGCTGAGAAAGGTGCAAGTGTTCCTGTTCTGCAGGGAAGTACCAACCTTTCGGGAGCATTCATTGGTACTTCATCAGTCACCAGTGGTTCTGTGCTTCCGCCATTGTTGATATCTGCACTTGGGATTTTTGGTCCTTTCCCATCGACTTGCTTGCTTTCCAGCATTTTTCATCATTTTTTCGGCGCTTTCTGGAATTTTTTTGGTCATTTTCTGGGCCTTTTAAAACCGTTTTACAGCACTTTTATGGCAATGTCCAGCACTTCCCCGCTACTTAGCTGGCACTTTTACATCTCTACAGCCCCCAGGAGTGTGGGCAGGGAATGCACATAGGGCTTTGGATCCTTTTATTTTTTTACCGATTTTTCCCAACCCTGTTTTAGTTGTAAATTGTTCTTTTTTTACAATGTTTTTATGAATGGTTTTTATTAAATTGTACGTCGCCCCGGGATGCCGTCGGCATGGGGGGCGACTAACAAATGCATTCAATAAACCCTGTAGCAGCTCTGTTCAACTTGCAAAAAACAATGACAGATATCGAACACAGTGGAAAAGTCGGTAAGTTTCCACATCATGCGAATGACTTGTTTCCAACAGAAACAGCATTCACACAGAGATTTGTCATTTCAGACCTAGTGAGGAAGAGGGCTCTACCAGATGCCTTTTACAAGCAAGCCACCAAGCGTCTCATCAACTGTGCAACACCTTGCACAAACTAGGGCCGAAACGAGATTTTGCCCAAGGTGAAAATCTCCCAAGAATAAGCTAATGAAAGGGTAATTTTAAAACTAATGACATTTTAGATGTTCAGCAAAATATTGTCCCTTTTCCCAAGAGCAGACTCTCATCCTGCTTTTACTGGAGACGGCAGACAAAAGAAGGAATACAGGTACACTGAAGACATGCTACCGCCTTGATGCAATTCAGTGCCACCCAACTTCTCCATAGACAAGCAGGTTGCCTGCTTTCCCCTCTCCCACCCCACACCCCCAGGACTTGAATATCAAGTTTTTCCTCCTTTTATGATGCTGCCTGAAGTATTTACAAGGAAGGCTGCAAAGAAAAGCAACATGAAGGGTTGTTCCTACAGGAGAAACTGGTTTTCCTCCTTCAAGACTTTGTTGTGAGGTCAAGAGTCGACAATGTTTAAATGTTTGATGTCTTACCCTTACTAGAAGGTAAAAAACCCAACAAAACAAAAACCCAGTACTGTAAAAACCCTAGAGACAGAGGCTGTTTTTATCACAAACCAATTGCCTTCAAGATATAAAAATTGGCTACATAACAAAAAACAAGCCCAGATAAGAAGTTGCTGGCTTGATGCCGGCACGGACGCCCTGCCATCCAAGAGCAGATGTAAGTGCCCCCAGCGCTGAGCTTGGACAACACTGCTATAGGGTCTCCTGGGAGCTCTAAAATCCCAATTTTTAACATTTGTGACAATTTATGATTTCACAACACATGACTTCAGTTAACACCAGACTCTTGCTTGACACTTGCGGGGGAGATCATTACTGGATGCAACAGAACAGAAACCTGTCTCCCCAAGCTTTCCAAACCAGAAGGGAAAGATTAGCAAGAACTCAATGTTTGGGACTGGCTTGCCGAGGCTGTCAGCTGGCACAAGCACCACCGTGGTCTGTGTGTTACAAGCCATCGACAAACTCAGCCAAGCCTAATCTCATGCGTGCGTTGCTTTTAGCAAATTTATTTCTGGGATTGACCACAAGAAAGCATTTGCTGTTGCCAGGAGCTCTGTTCCATTTAGAGCCATCCACACCCCAATGTGAATCACAAGGGGCACTTTTATGTCTTCATTTCTAGAGACGCCAAGGCCTTTACTCTTGGGAGGAGATACACATGGCTCCAGAACTTTGCATAGAGCTACAGACAAATTCAAGAAAGCCCTTTGGGAGCCAAGTTTTTTGTCTGTTAGATAAAAGCAAACCCAAATGGATTCATTGAGTTCCACACAATTGGCATACAGCCCCTGCCTCCATGCCCTTACAAGTTTAAAAACATCAGAACACCAAGCTAGCAGAAGGAGGGAAGTAAATTAAGACACAATTTTGAATTTTATAAATGATTTCCTTTTGCAAACCAGATAATAAAGTAGGAGAGAGAGTTGACAGCCAAGGAAAGAAAGGTAGGGGGGAAATTATGGGTTCCAACTAGGGCAGAATCCACATTTTTCACCTGGTCTAATTGTTCATTCTGATTTACAATTTGGAATCCTGGTCTTTTTTAAGAACCAAAAAAAATTCAGTGGAGATTCTGATTGGAATATTTTCCAGTCAAAATACTGGACAGATGTTCCATTTTTGCAAAAACGTCTGTGAAATTGGAACAGTTGTTCCAAACCCCCCACTAGTTCCCGATCAAATGAAACCAGCCACCAAGGTCATGAAAAGGAACGTTTTCAAATGTGCTCTTTCCTTGTAAACTAAAAAGATTTTTTACAAGGAACATACATAAGGGCTTGGGGATTGTTCTTCCAAAGAGCCAAATGAGACTTTCTTTGGACTTCGGTGGGATTGGGCAGTGGGGGAGGCTCTATTTATGCATAGGACTTTGGGCCTGACATTATCACTAAGCTCTCGGGAGGGCATATGTTCCTCATCCTCGTCCAACTCTTCCTTCTTGGCATCTGCGGAGAGTTCTCCTTCTCCACCCGTTCTTTTCCTTCCGCATCGTCCATAAGAATGCTTTGTGAAGCTGTTGGCTAGATGGCACAAGCAAATCGAGAGTGAAACCACCTGGTTTGCTTAACAATTGCTCTCATTCCTTTCTCTTTGTCACCTTCCAGTGGACAGTTAATTTAACGTTGTTGGGTCTGTCTTCTGTAGTGCTCGCGTGCACAGAACGCTCCACCAAAGTTATTCGGGTAGAAAGAGAAATAGCTATTCCTGAAAAATCAGGAGTACCTACCCCAGCTTCAGTTTGTATTTTGAAATGAGTGTTTGTGTGAATGTTTATCATTGTGGGTGTATGTTGACTTTCCAAAAGTGGTCCAGAGGAGTTAGACGCGCCACTCATTGAGTTGCAGTGGAATTTGGATGCCTTGCAGCCCTTTTAAAGCTAAAGACCATGATCCATAAACCACTTGCTTTTAGAGCAGCCTTGTTGAAGCCCTTTGGGTTTCAGTGAGACTTTTCTGGAGTAAGTAGTTTCTGGATTGTGCCCTTTGTCTTTCGAAAGAGACGTTTCCACAGCACGGTCGGAGATTAAATTTCCTTTTGCTAATAAAAAGGGAGCATCAGGATGATCTGACGCTGTGTGTGAGAGATTCATTATCTTCTTCCTTCTTACATTATGGGTGAAAACAGACATGACTTTAACCACCCTTGGTGGTTATTTATGCACGTTGCAGGGCTGTATTGGTGCCCTATGCAGCCCTGCAACATGCATAAATAACCACCAAGGGTGGTTAGCGTCATGTCTGTTTTCACCCCATGTCTCGTTGAAGATCGTCTTTGGGTTTTACTGTGGGATGTATATGGAGTTCGTAGGAATGAGTTGTAAATGTTCCATCATGGTTCCAGAACTAGCCTTAAAAACTACAGATGTGTCCTAATCTGAAGGCTAGGCTCCTGATTTTAGAACTGGAAACATGTACCCACAAAGTGGTTATACCTGTCGAATTTCTGGTACCCAAATCGACCTAACAACATTGTGTATTGATTGGTACCCAAATTGGGTACTAAAGTCCCAGAATGTTGACTTCCAGTCCCAGAATGTCTGCTTCTGTACTGTTATTTAAAAAAAATTTTTTTTAAATCATCCCAGTGTGTCAACTTCTGGTCCTAGAATGTTGACTTCTGAACCCGTGCCTTTTTTTTTTTCCTGTCATGATTTTTCAGTTTTCTGCCTGAATATACCAATTGGTAATCGGAAAATCAGAAAAATTGGTCCCAGAAGTTACCACTCTTTTGAGTTTCCAGTTACCCGATTGGTAATCAAGAAGCCGATTGAGTCCTTGAAGATGCAAGTAGCAAATCTACCACCAGTCTGAGCTCTACTCCTGACCCAATTCAAATTTCATCATGATGCAGGGGATTGTCTTGGATCTGGTGTTTTCAGCTCAGGATCTCCATTTGGGGAATGGAGAGGGGAGAACCTTCCAACTGGACAACTCTTTGTACTGTTAGCTGTAATGGATGGAGAATTATTATCCGTGTTTCAGACCATAGCAATTTGCTATGCCTATGGTTTCAACGATATCCCATGACAGAGTGTACGTCAGTGGACTGCACTCTTGACTAAATTTTTATTTGCATGTGGCGTTTTGTCACGAAATAATCAATTCCTTAAAAGGTGCATGTGCCTATTTCTGTGCTGGCCTAGGATTCCATTTAATTGTTACTCCCTTGCCTGCCAATTGTTCCCAGAAAACAAGTGTGTGAAGCTTTTGAAGAAAGGACTCCCTCCAAAAATTCCACTCTGCTCTCTTCTCCCCCGCCCCCAACTTCTCAGCTCTTATGGTTTTGCAAAAAGCATCTTTGCATCTTACCACAAGGTGCTATGGATTAAGGAGAAATACCACGCGTTCCTGCAGGGCATTACGGCTCTGAGGACTACGTTCATATGAGATGCTAAGTTTGGGCAAACATCTCTCTTCCCCGTGGGTTTTTTTTTTTCCGCCAAGTGAGGGTTGCTTTTTTGGTTTGTTTGGGGGGGCGGGGGGAGTTTACCCTGTGAAAGGTTTAGGTCACAGGATGACCGAGATGCAATGCACATTTAATCAGCTTGGAAACCGAGGTTCAACAATCATGCTTTTATTTCCTCACATGCATTTTTGGTGATGCGTGAAGGGATTGATCCTGCTGTCGGCCAGTCTGCCTGAATCGTATAGCTAGCAGGAAGTACAGCTTAATGGATAAGGTGTTTTGACTAGGGTTCTTAGCCTGTGACTTGCCCAAAGCTACTTGGTGAGTTCATGGCTGTTTTTAAATGGGCACAGCTGGAGAGCAGGTACACGTGCGCCGTGTGGAGCACGAACCTCCGGTGAGTTGGAGGGGGGTGGTGGATTTAAATGGGCCGGGATGGGTGTACATGCCCTCCTATCCCCGCATGGAGCATCCTGGATTTTTTTTCCTGATGCTCCGTGCATGGGCATGAGCGCACAGTGCGTGGGTCATAGGAGCCTGCGTCCACTCACTCTGCCTTCAGACGAGCGCTTGGGTGGATGGGGAATGGGTGGACCTCTGTGGTCACGTCCCATTTTAAAATGACCACCGTCTCTCAGCCTCAGTTTCCCATCCGTAAAATGGGGGTAATAATGCCCCGCTCACAGGGTGGTTGTAAGGGTGAACTAGTTAAAGAGTGCAAAGCACTATGAACACTGAAAGTTCTATATAAACAGGGATGATGTTCACTGTGTTTTGCCCCCATTGCCGCCCATGGGGAAAACTCAGTGACCATCGGTCCCTGTATAGAAGAAATACGTTCCGTTTTAATGATACTATCGTAGCCTTCTGAAGGAGCCGTAACACTTAGCTGTGTAGAGAGAGGAGGGTACCTCCTAGACCATAAGCCCTTTGCGGCAGGGACCTGTCTCTGATTGTTCAGTGGGACTATGTAAATAATTTCATCATCATCATCTTGAAATGCAGCAGCTCACCTCTGTATGGCATGAAAAGGGACACAAATCTTCAGTAAAGGCACTAGAGGGTATATACCTGTCTCCTAGCTCCAGTTGGTGAAGGCCACCAACTTCTTGTGAAAGGGTAACTGTTTGGGGTCTTTTTTCGCTCAGCCACACAAGTGGAATTTTCTGCCAGAGGAATTGGTCAAGGCTGGTAGCGGCACTAGTTTTAAAAAGGGATTGGATAAGTTCTTGGGGGATAGGTCCATTAATGGCTATTAGCCAAGTAGATTTTGGGGATGTAATCTCTTACTGTTGGGGGCTGGAACAACAGGGAATGGGCCGCCCATTGTGACCTGTTGTGTACTTTTCCCAAGAGACAGAGACTGGCCACTGTCTGAGACAGGATGCTGGGCTTGATGGAGCGTGTCCGGACCCAGCACGGCACTACTTATGTTCTGACGGTTTCTTCAGTTCAGCTAGCCTAGCATCGTAAGCCAAATTGAAGCCAGTGATCTACAAGCCAAACTCTCCTTAGCTCATTCACATTCTCCTGAACTGTCCTCTCCTTACAGTGACCCTGTTCTCTGCGGTATTGTAGGAATGTTCTGTTGCCGAATGTTTGATGGAACGTTCCAGTCCAGGACACGCTACGCAATTCCATTGCCTTCCGGATTGCAGGCGCATTGTGTATTTTCTTGGTAGTTTTCTGTTTGTTGTTCTGTACTTTTCTTTTTTCCTTTTTGTACTTTCTGTGATTTGTCAGCAGACTGAAGCTGGAGGTGATGGTGGTGGGGAGAGCGAGGGAGGTGTCGGCCCCCCTGATTGGGGTTTTTTGCCCTCCTATAGCTCAGCAGGTTCGCAGTTCGCAGTTGGACACCCCACCTCCGCTGTCTTTGTCTCCTGACTCCCACCTCTACACTCCTGATCTCCTGCTGCCTACCTTCTACTCCAGTGTTCCTGTTCCTGCCTGACCCACCCGCTTTGGACTGCTTATCTGGATTTGACCTTGGCCCTGACTTTGTACTTAGACTGCCCCTTGGGACTTGTTGCCTGTCTTGACCCCATTGGGTCTCTGGTTCGGCCCTGATCCTGCAAGGACCAGTCATTTGGCCCCGAACCTGTAGAGACTGTTTTGTCCAGCCCCATGCGCCTGACAGGTATGGGATCTTGTTGAGTTTCCAATGAATGGGGAAATCCGTAAACTACTTGTACGTTTGCAACCGTCCTCTGTTTTGTATTAACAATCTGTCATGCTCTTAAAGGCTTTTTCAAGCTCCTGCTGCGGCAGGGGTTTTTCTCTAGACTCTTCTAGCTTTGATGCACATGCCAGGCATCTTTGTGCACTTGCTAGGCAGGGTGCTTCCACCTCCTTTTCTCCCAAAGAGAAATGGTTACTCTTTGTTAGGATGGAACACGTCTTGGGAATGCAGATTTGACAGGCTGAAAGCTGTCAGGCAAAGACGACACAATAGGAGGAAAGAATGAGGGATTAATCCAGGTATTCAGTCTGGTGGAAAAAAGAAGAGTTCTCTAGTATTCTTTTGGTTCCTCTTGGCTAGGCCCAAATTGGAAAATCAGTTGTCTGGTGTGGTTTATTTTTTTAATTTTTTTTAAACTTTGGAAAAACTTGTTGCAAGGTGTTGTTGGGTCCATGGCAGAGGGTGGAAGGAAATGGGGTAAATAGAATTTTGCCTTTGACTTAAGTTATGATCAAGATGACAGTCCAGAGGCTGCAACCGGTGCAGAATGTGGCGGCCTGTCCCCTTATCGGGACAGGCCGCCGAGAGCACATAACACCGGTGCTCCGCTTTCTGCACTGGCTGCCTGTCACCTTCCAGGCCGATTCAAGGTGTTTGTGCTCAGTCATCTATGAAGCCCTACGTGGTCTGGGCCCCACCTACCTGTGGGACCACTTCACTCCCCGGGTTCTGGAGCAGCCGTTGCAATCGGCCGGGAGCGCCCTTTTGGAGGTTCCCGGGTTCGGTGGCGGGCCACATTGGAGAGGGCATTCTCGGTCGCCACACCTTGGTTGCGGAACTCTCTTCCGGCGGAGGCTCATTTGGCCCTAGGCCTTCCCTCCTTCAGGTACCAATGTAAACCCTGGTGGTTCTACGAGGCATTTGGTGAGGGGAGACAGGTAGGGGGAGCGGTGGTGTCGGGTTGGCAGGGGGCTGGGGGGGGAGAGAAATGATTGTTTTTATTGAATTTTTTTAAAGTTTTCTGTCATATATTTTATCCTGTGCTTTTATACTGTACGCCGTCCTGAGCTGCCTTTTTGGCAAATTTTTAAATAAATAAATACATACATGATCCACAAACGACTTACTCCGTGGTGAATCCGGTCTGCTTCCGGCACTCTGCAGTATCCTAAATGCAGCCCTGTGCGAGTTCACCGGCCCCAACTCTCCTTCATAGCAAGAGGCTTTGACATGCAGTATAACCACCGCCCACTGGCTGTTGCCTCTAATGCAGGAGCACCTCGGTACCTGGAGCTAGTGCTGAATTGAAAACCGTTCACAGATCAGTGGGAAATCCAACCATGTTAGGAGCATTGCCGAAAGTTTGGTAGAACGTTTCAGTCCAGCACATGTTAGGCAATTCCATTGTCTTCTGGATTGCAGGTTGCAAATTTTAATGCTTTCTGTGTTTTCCTGGTAGGTTCTGTTCTGTTTTTTTCATATATATATTTTTCTGGTACTTTTTGTGACTTTTCAATATTTTTTTTGTCCTGGTGGTGTCGATTTCCTGGCCCCATGCCCTTTTAATCTCTAAGCGGTCATCTCCCAATGGGGGGAGGAAGAGGAGGCTGCACCTGCCATGTCTGGTCTGTGTGCATTATGCCGATCTCCTTCGCTTACCAATGGGCTAAACATACCGGCATGCCCCAAAAGTAACTACCGATGGACATTCCTAAACAGGAACAAACGAATGTGGGGGAAACCGGGTAAGTTTCAGCATTGCAGGATGTATTCAACTGAAACAGGATTTGCCGCGAATTGTTATTTCACCTCTACTCATGAGTAGTGCTGCCACACTTACATCCTGACCATGTTGGGGTGGGTGGGATGGGGGCAGCTGTGTTGGGTGGAGGGGTGTGTGGTTGGTGGCACTGCATGTGCAAGCAGAAGAGCATGATGGGTACCGATGCCTCTTGCTGCAAACAAGGATTTGGCACCCCCTTAAGTCTAGTGCACTGAAGTGCCACACAACTTTTATGCATGTGTAAATCCCTGGTGAATGAGGACAGTGCCCTATCTCTGTAACCTGGGGTCAGATACTTCAATGCCTGTTTTATTTATGTATTTCAGACTTGTAGCCAACCCAATCCTGAGGGCTTGGAGCAGCTTGCAACAAATATACAAAATCCCTTGTCCCCCAAAGTCTATCCCCACCCGCCAAATGCATGGCCAAGTAGGAGTGTCTTCTGTACCTCTGGAAGATGCTCCAGTTTGGGCTTCGGCAAACTTCCATGGAAAGGAAGTTCCGGAGTGGTGGAGCAACCACCAGGAGAGCCTCGCTGCGGGCCTTGGATGTCCGCTCTTGGCACCATGATGGAATTACTTAACAGCTGTTCTTGGCCGACTTTGAGGATCATGGTGGAACGTAGGGGAGGAGGCGATCTTCTGGATGTTCAGTTACTCAAGTTAGCCCTCTTAAGTTTCTGTCTCTTATTGTTAAACTTCTACAGCTAAAGCTTCTTTAAGAATGACTGCTTTTCTTTTAAAAGTCTATTCCCACATTGGTAGATAGTTGAACGAACAAACAAAAATTCTGTTCATTCTCAACTCATGCTGTAGGTCTCATTCTGATTCAAAGCAATCAGTGTGTTAAGCCTGCTGGAGTGAGAATGTTGGCAACTTATGGGAACCCTCGCTAGAACAGGCACAAATCCTATGTACTTTGAGGCCAGCTTTTGAGGAGGAGCATTGCGTGGCTCCTAGAAAATGTAAAAAAAAATCCCTTGTCTAAGGCAGTGTTCAACAGATCCATGGATGGCCAAAGAATGTTTGCTTAATATAAATGGGGGTGGGGGTTACGTGCATTTCATATATTTGTATGTAGCAGAGCAATCTAATCTTTGGAGAGAGAGTCTCTAGCCATGCATGTGTTTTGTTTGGACCAAGTTAGCCCTGCACTTGGAACTGGAGTATGTCTTGGCAGCAGGGAATGCTTGTGACAGAATAATGCTGAATGCATAGGAGTCCAGGAGTCAATCCAAAGTTCAGCTGGTTTCCCTTTTCCTTAAAGTTGCAGTGCTTTTTGTAGAGTTTTGTGTCTTTCTAAAACAAAAGACTATTATGCATTTCTGAAACCATCTTAAATCAAGCCTCTCTTAACTTAATGCCCTCGAGAGCGCCTGTTGATCAATAGGAATCGCTTCCTGTACTCATGAGAGTCTGAGCTGAATAACGCCAGATTGGTCCTTGCGTTCCCCAACGCCGGCTGTCCTCGATGAAGTCCTCTTCCTGCAGAAATTAGGATTCTTTTTATCCTAGAACTGTAGAGGCGAAGGGACCACGAGCATCAACCAGTCCAGCCCCTTTCTTGGTGAAGGATTTGCCAGACATAGGCTCATCCAGCATCTTCTTAAAACTCTCCACTGATGGAAAATTCACAACTTCTCTAGGTAGCCTGTTCCATTGCCTGATCGGCCTTACGGTCAGGAATTTTTGCCTGATCAGTTTAAATCTCCGTGGCTGCTGCCTGTTGTCCTGCCTTCCTGATCCTTTAGATCTCCCCACCTTCAGACCAAAGGGAGCCTTCTGCAGAGCAATGACATCTACTATAGGAATGCAAAAGAATGCCCCATCCACGTTTCCCTGAAAGAGAAATGCCACAAGTAATCCAATCGTCTAGCTGAATATAATGAGGTTCTGTAGTTGCGACCATGAATGCTTGAATGTTGTTGTTTGAAGGTAAAGAAACTATCTCCTGGCTTGTTTCTTGTAGGCGTATTCTAGTGAAGTTGCTAAAAGTGTCAAGCCCTTGGGAGTTTTCCCTCCAAGAAGTCACTTTGAAAATTAGTACAAGCTCTGGAGGCCGTTTCAAAGGTGTGTGTGTGTTAAGAGGGGTGCTGTGGAAGAGGCATGTCCAGGTTATGGCTGCATGCCACGAATCTGTCCTTGAGTGCACGCTCTCATCTCTGTTCGTTTACCCCGAGCTCGTTCTTTCAGGGCTTGGGGGTAGGAACTGTATCCAGGGGGCAGATCCAAAATTGGAAAGGGGACAAATAAAACCTAGCTGTGGGACACATTTGGCTCCTGGGCCTGTAGTTTCCTCACTCTTGCTGCAGGGAGTGGCTTGAGGAGAAATGCCCATTTGGTTACAAGTGGGCAGTCCTAGATTGTACTGATCTGTAATGTGGAACCAGGGTTTGCTGTCTCGCTCAGGCTATAGGGATGATAAACTAACGGTTATAAAGTAGTCTAATGTGGGTAGTTGCCATGTTAGTCCCAAATCTGAGAGGGACAAGAGACAAATGATGAGGATTGGCCTGTCATCCTCTCTCATTTGTCTCTTGTCTCTCAAATTTGGGACTGGCATGACAACTTACGCACTTCAGCTTAGAAATATCAAAGTTTCCATTAACAGATGTTGGTCCAATTAAAAAAAAGTGCAATCTTAACTCCGTTCTCCCATGTTATTTCATAGGTAGGCAAACATTGTGATCTTATTGTTTCTGTGGTTGACAAGTGGGGTGGGGGAAGGGCCCTTCATTTTTACTACAGAAATCTTTCTGTAACCTCTGGGTTGAAATATACCTTTAGACTTCTGTCTCCTTTCCCCATACACAGTCCCTCTTCCAAATACGCACCTTTGCTTTATGGCTCTAATGCAGGATTTCCTGCTGTCTTTTTAATCAGCATCTGTAGAGTTAATTTCAAAAACATCATCTGGAGAAACAATTACGTGGTGTTTTTTTTCTGGCTGGATCTCAGAATATTTGAAAGCTGAGTTGGAGCATAAATAAGCACAGACATCCTCCAGACTGTATTCCATCCTCCTCCCAACTTTGCCTCAGTCTTTTGGGTCTAAGAACAGAAAGCAGCAATGGGGGTCAAAAGACCCATTGTAGATTGTTCTTATTGTTGCTGTGAGTTGTTCTGATAGACCAAAAAGCGCGCACGTACAAAAAAGAAACGAACTCACCCTCCGCATCCCATTACACCCACCACCTCCTGCTCCTTGGGCTCTCGCCCAAGGGAGCCCCTTCTTTCCTACCTCCCCTTACATACCCTTTTTCTCAGTTAAGATTAGGACCTCCATCTTGCAGGGTTAGAGCTGAAAAGAGCACTCTCTGAAACAGATATACCTGTCAAAATATTCGATTTGACCTGATCATTTCAGATACTATTTGGTATCTGAGTTGTACCCGAACAGGTACCCGATTGACCAAAATACCATTTCATTGTTCAGATTTCCGACTGGAAAACAGTAAATTGGTCACTAAAAATACCCAGTATTTGGAGGAATTCGGGTACAAAAAAAGGTACCCAACAAGTTGGGTATCACCCACAGGTACCACGTGCGTACCCATTTCAGCTCTATGCGAGGTACTGTATACACGAGAGTCTCCATCCCAAAGAAATTTGCAATCTAAATAGGTAGACAAACAGTGGAATAAACTTGTTGGTATTTTTTCTGGGCACCCCCAACCCCCTCCACACACACTGTGATAACCCCTGTATTGCCAAAGCCCCTCCCTCCCTCTCCTTCTCCCTAACTATTGTGAATGTTGTTGTTCTGTATAGAGCCACCATAAAGTAAATTTAAAATGTGGCCTACCTTAAGTAGCATCTGGACAATCTGGAAAAGGAATGGTCTTTAGACTTGTAATGGATGGATATCTGTGTTTTATCGGCGGAATCTTAAAACCCAGAATCTAAACAAAACCCCACTTTTTTTTTGCTGCTGGTAAGCTACCCAGCAGAGGGAGTTGCAGACATCCTGGTCTATTCAGAGCTGACCTTTAGAATTTGCAGGGCCCAGGACAAAGATAAAATCTGGGGCCCTGATGGCCCCTCCCCCTTCCATGTGGCCCCACCCCTATAGATGGTTGTATTGGGAGGGAATGGGGTCCCCGTAGCCTTCTCCCAGAAGTATAGATAAGAGCGGGGCCCAGGGCAGTCCACCTGGGTTCGCCCCGTGATAAGAATTCGGTCCTCGGTGCTTGCGTGTGTCACCAAGAGCTGTTGCTGAGCCTAAGTGGCTTTTCTCAAGCCCTCGAAAGGGAAACTGCTGTAATTCCGAACGGGAAAAGAACGTTCGTCTCTTCGCGTTTTGATGGACATGTGCAAGATCCCTAGTGGAAAACACTCTCCTGAGGAAGAAACTGTAGTTGGGGCAAAATACATGTTCAGAATTCTGCTCCAGCAAAAAGGAGTAGCATGGAGAAAAAGGGGGGTAGATAGGATGGCCATAGGAGCTGCCATATGGCAGAATCCTGAGCTGGTGGAGTCGTTGGACACCATGGCCAAGATGAAAGCTAGCCTTGGGAGAAAGTCAGGTGGACAGGACTGCCAGCCATTTTGTTCCTTGTAATAGACTATGGGTCGCCCATATTTGATATCGGGAAGGAAATTTTCCCCAGGTCAGATGGACAGTTGACTCGGGGTTTTGTTTTTTTTCCCTTGGCTTTTCACTGCAGCGTGGGTGTGGTTTCCTTGTTTGAGGTCGCTTTCACACATTCCTGGGGAGGCAGGGAAACTTCCGTCGGAGCAATCGCAACTCTAGTCTCATGGGAATTAGCGCACATGAGAATGCAGTATTCCGCTTTTATGCCACGAGAACACTCGTGTGTGACAGGGTCCCCAAGTGGTACTTCTACAATGATGGGCGTTCTCGCGGCATGGAAGCGGAATAGCACGTTCTCACTTGCGCTAATTCCCATCATAAGAAAGCTGCGGTTGCGCTGACGGAAGTTTCTCTGCTTCCCAAGTAATGTGGGAAAGCGGCCCGAGACACCTTTTGAGATTGTTCAACTCTTATATCAGGCATCCGTGTATTCTAGCCCTTCACAATCTCTACTTGCGGCAGAGCTTTATTACAAGCTCTGTTCCTTGTTGGATGTTGTTTGGGTATGGTGAATCGTACCGGGAGCTGGAGTAGATGACCCTTACGGTTCCTTCCAGAACAAAAGGATGCCATCGGAGTTGTCTTGGACATATTGGAGAGCAGAAATGCCAGCAAGACAGTTGGCGATCCAAGAATGGACCAAGGAGGGGAGTGCAGTGGTGGAAAGAGATTGGAGTGTCATCAGCATACAAGTGGTACTGGAGGCCACGAGATTCAATGAGCTTGCCCAGGAATAGAGCGTGTGGAAGGGGTGAGGAATCTCAAGCCTGGGGGCCATATGCAGCCCACAGCTAGCGTTTCCTATTTCCTAGATCTGACCCTTAGATTCAGTTCCTAACCCCCTAAAACTGAGAAACCAGGCATAGGGGAGCAGAGATGAGGGCTTGCGCACAAGGATAGGGGGCAGATCGATGACGCAGATCCATGATCTGGACCCTCCTTTTCTTGAGCTCACCCCTTAGGGGACGGGGGGTACTTAACTTCTATGCGGCCTTTGGAGCTTATACTAATTTTCAAAGTGGCTCCCAGGAGGGAAAAGGTTTCCCCACCCCTGGTGTAGAGAAGGACAGAGCCTTGGGGGAACCCCAGTCAAAAGGGGAAACAATGTGAAGGAGGAACCAGCAAGAGGAGATATTAAAGGAACGATTAGAGAGAGCGAGGAGGAGAACCATTTGAGAGCTGAGCTCCAGACACCAAGGGAATGGAGTGATTCTAGGAGGAAGACGTGGTCAAGAGTGTCAAAGATGGCAGCAGTTGAGCAAGACAAGAATGGAGCAAAGGCCTGTAATTTTGGCCAAGAGAGGTCGTTGGTAAGAATTTGCTCTACGGTAACAGTAGGCACAGGGATGTGTCAAGGCTGCAGAGGGTTGGGACTTGGGTCATATTTACAAGTGACTGAACAGTAAATTCATAAGTGCATCGATAATCAAAATAAGGATAAGCCGCTGGTGTCTCTGCTGCTGTCAGGGCTGCATCTGAGCATTGTCCTGGCAGCGAGGGCTGAGGCTTGCTGCTTCCACCAGTGTGTCCGCTGCCTTCTGCAATCACTCTTGCTGAGGCTTGGGCTTTCTCTCTTCGCCCCGACATGTCTGGCGTTCTTTCCCACACAAGGAAGATGGGAAGCCGTCGCAGAGTGGGGCCCCAGCAGCTAGCCATGGGGACACTCGCTTCCCCCAAGGCCCCAAAGAGAGTCTTTGACCGGGCAGGCCCCACAAATCTCACCCAGTGGACTAGAGGCAGAGAGCAAGGAGTGTGGCAGTGCCCCTCAGAGTGTGGGCCGAGGCTCCGGTGATTTGCTGAGCCCCACGTAGCTGCACCACCGAGTAGGCCGCACGTGGGAGTTTAGTCTGGGAGCAAGCGAGCAACAAGGCGTGGAGGGAGAATAATAATATGGTGCAGTGGAGTTGTGTGTCTCCCCCTGCCAGAAGTGGCATAAGGGGGATTCTTTCCTCCCCACTGCAGTGGTTGTAGCTGATGCAGCACAACGTACTCCGCACCTCCCTGCTGGTGTACCGTGTGGAATGTATTCCATTGACTAATCCTTTCCCGCACAGCCGGTGAGGTGAGGTGAGTGGAGACCACCCATGAACTGACTTGTGGCCATTGTCGACCATGTGCTAATAAACTAGTATTGCTTAGGCCAATGTGAGAATGCACTGTTGTGTACAATCTGCAGCCTGTCATGGCCACTGGGAACCTGTGCTGCAAAGCAATTTTCTTTTCTTTAATTTATTTTTCCAAATATGCAAGTAATTATGGGGATGTGGATTCTGGAACAAGCTTCCAGACATTTTCCCTTCTTTTTATTAGATTGAGAAGATCACAGAAAATTTCTGATTGGCTCTTTAGAGTTGCTTATTGGCAAGTCGGTGTTGGTCTTTTTTTTTAAAGAAAACTTGCCCTAGTAATCCCGCTGTCTTTGAGGATAGTGGTGAGATTTCAACTACAGCAGCTCCAATCCTCGAGGCTCTGGCTGAAGTTAGGAGTCGGACTCTTGTATGAGGAACTGTTCAACATCTTGACGATGGTCTGTGTTTTAGATCAGAAACTCTCGGAAGTAGGCAAACCAGAGTGATAGAAGTGCTGTTTGTTCTACGACTAAACGAATACCATTTTTTTTTTCCTCAAGAGTATTCTCGTGAGTTCAGGTACTGGGATCAGTTTCCCAGTAATTGCTCAAGCCCATGATGAATTCTCGGTGAGAAATTAATCAACCCAAAAAAACCACCTTGATCTCCTCAAGAATTTTTGCAAGATACCTTTGGGCATCCCAAGGTTCTCCGTTTATCCCAACCAGGCTTTTGACGAGATTTCTCACTTTTGTGCGATTTCGTTTCAGCCCTAGTTGCCTCATTTTGCGGAATCGACACTTGCCCAGTGTCACCAAGGGAGTCTTTTCAGAGCTTGGAAGAGAATCCTCATCATCCACGTTTGCCTGGTGCCTTAGGGGCCAACCCATTCCAGGGTGCAAGCTCTTTATATATTGCACACACTGGGTACACCCACATTGCATGTACAACCTGGTTCATGTGGTCTGCACACCCAGCTAGTGGACCTTGGATCAGCCTGTTAGCTTTTTTCATAATGGGAAGAAGAGGAAGAGAACCTTCTTTCTCTGATTCTGGGGTACACCTCTCCATATCAGATACCACTGTACTTGCAACATAAGTGAAAGAAGGAATGTAGGCATCTGTTGTTGTTTCCCAAAGCTAGCTCCCATTTGTAGGTAGAGCGATGTTGTTCATGGCATGTGAATGGAATTCCAGTATTGGCGGGCGGGTGACATAAGGTTGTCTAAGAGTATTTTCATTTGCCCCGCCCCGGAATCACCCAAATGATTTCCTGCCGTCCCGGCCAGCAGACATGCCAGCTGATTCCGGTGGGGAATGGGGGGGGGGGGGACATGCGCGGCGTAACATGCGGCCGCACAGCCCCGCCCCCCCCATGCTCCCCCGGCCGGCCGCCCTCTGGGAGACAGGCGGAAGCAGTGCCCGCCCGCCCCCTGGGGCATTGACCACGGCCCGGAATCAGCGGCGCTGATTCTGGGCCATGGTCAGGGGACAGATGATCACGGGCGGGAATTGCTTTGACCACGCAAATGGCCCTCGTCCGGCCAGGAGGGCCGTTTGCATGGTCAAAGCGATTCCCGCCCATGATTCACGGGGGTGAACATCTGGCAGGAATCACGGTTGGCCCCAACAGACGTTACGAGCTCACGGTCATCATATGGGAATTGACCGTGGTTCACAGTGATCTCGTAACTTCTGAAAATACCCTAACTCAATCAATCAATAGTTTATTGCATGGTCATGGACCATTGCAGTTACATATATAAACAATACAATAAAAAATACAAAATCACAAAGCAAAATCCATCTCCTACTATCCAGTGGATGGAACTAAGCATTGTATAAAACCCAAAGTACTATTACAATACGTAACGGAACATGAGCGGAGCAACCGGGCCCAAGGGAGAACTACCCCCAGAAAAAAATACACTTTATCTAGAGAAACTGAGGAGCGTTTCCTAGGAAGTCAATGAACTCTGAATCTCTCTCTGCTGGTAAAATTAATCAGATTATGTTTGTGACTCTGGTGTAAATTAAGAGTATTAATTTTAATGGAATAATCTGGGTACCGACCAATGACTGGCCATGCTTAGAGTTTGCTTGTTAACTGATTTGCAATACAACGTGTGTGTATATATGTCATCTTCACCTCGAGGCTAGATTACTGCAATGTGCTCTACATGGAGCTGCCCTTGATGACTGTTTGGAAGCTGCAGTTGGTGCAGAATGCAGCGAATTGACTCCTTGTGCTTTACAGTCTGCACTGACTGCCTGTAGCTTTCCGGACACAACTCAAGGTGCTGGTCCCACGTATCTGAAAAACTGCCCATCCTTCCATGCTCCACTATGACCCCTGTGGTTGACTGGGAGCACGCTCTTGTGGGTACCACCTACCAACCTTGTCCATACAGCAAGAGTCCACATAGATGCGCTCTTGGTTGCTGCCCCAGTGTTGTAGAACTCCCCCCTGGAGGTCCATCAGAACCGGAGTGTATCCCAGAGATGGTGTGTAAGCTTTATTCTTGGCAAAGCATTTGACAGGCAGGCGTAGGGGGCGGTTTGGGTGTGTTTAGGGGTGAGAATGGTTGGTGTTTTTTTAAAGGATTTTGTTGTATTTTGTGTTTTTAATATTGTAAGCTGCCTTGGGAGGGGGCCGGGTAGAAATTTAAATATATAGTGTCGGTGACTAAAGGTTTTTAAATCTTTCTTTTTGAGAGTGCATTAACTCCAGCATCCATGCCAGAGGTTGATTATTTCTGATAGAAAGGAAGGAAGCCCTATGGTAATAGATTTGTCTTGTCTCTGCTTCATGAAGTTCATGGAGGTTGACAGCATTCCTTTGCCTCACTGAATTAATTCGTCTCTCTAACCTTCGTTTTTATCACGAGAGGATCAGCCTAACAGATCAGTGTCAGCAAACTTTCTAGATGGCTCACTACCAGCACTGGCTTTCCCTTTGATCAAGCTAGGAGAAGCGAGGCTGAAGACCGTAAAGAAACTGGAATATTCAAACATTGGCTTGTTGTGCGTTGTTTCTGGCTGCTCTGAAGATGGTCACTATAACACGTCTCAAAGACCTCCTCCGCTGCAAGCATAATATGGTGCTAATACGTTGCTGTCGGAAGGCTACTCCCCAATGTTGAAGCAGAGTGGATAATTCCTGGGGGAGCCTGATGGAACAGCATGAAGCCTTGGTCAATAACCAAAAGAAAACAGAAGGAATAGAGGTGGAAGGAATACTGAAGCATAATGTTACATCGGTCGGAATTTGCTGCTCCAACTCTCTTCCGTTTGGGTCGGATATGCAGCCTTCAACAGCGGGATAGGATCGATCTGGTTTGGCAAGGATCAGTCTGGTTCAGTTTGGGGAGGATCGCTCTAGTTTGCTACGGATGTCTAGTTTGCTTTGCGGCAAATTGAGCTAGTATAGTACGGATCCGTTAGTGAGAATCGGTCTGGTTTGGTTGGGGAGACAGATCTGATGAACAAAGTGAGCCCCTCCTGGATCACACCACAGACTGAACGGAGCACTAGGTGTCCCAGCCTAGCCATCTAAAAACTTCCTTCCCGCACTGAACTCCCATGTGTACGTTACAGACCAAACCAAACCACATCGTAGCTCCACAGGCATGCTCCTTCCAATTCGATCAAGAGGATACGTGAATAACATTTTCAATATCTGTTTTATCTCTAGGAAGGAATAATGGAGGTAATGCTCAGAAGCCCTGCGTGTC
>QEPC01008216.1:435630-452377 GCA_003113815.1 Sphenodon punctatus
CTGTTTGCTCGAGTCAGCGGGCACGGCACACAGAGGGTGTGCGAGTGCAGATAGCTGCCGAGGCGAGTCTCCAGGAATATGGCCAGGACCTACGCCTTGCAGAGCCCTGAAAACCAGTAGTGTAATCTTAACTTCAGTCCACCTCCATAGACGTTGGTTAGCTCGGATACCATGTTTAGAAACGTCTGTTTTAACATCTCCTTTTTTTTTTTTTTTTTAAATAGACTTGGAGGGAGTTGCAGAAACGGCCGGTTTTTGGGTTTTGAAGCTGTTTGGGAGTGGCTGTTGCACTCCTTAAATGAGCCACACTGTATCTTTGTCCAGCACATTAATTGGCAGTTGGTTCACATGCTTGCTGTTCCAGAGGCTGCTACTCATTACTTTGATACTCATTTCCTAAACTGTCATTTCCTATTTCATGCCGTCCGTTTTTCAAGGCGTGGTTTACCAGAGATGTGATTTGAATCCGGCCGAGGAGAGGAGCATGCAAGAGAGCTGGAGGGGAAAAGCAAGTGATTTCAAATAGGTTGATTTTTGGCCGTTCTGGCAACTTCGCTCCTGCATTTGCAATCTTATCCAGAGCTTGCTAGCTAAGCAGGGTTGGACGGGAGCTGGTTTTGGATGGTAGACGCTCCAGGAACTCCCAGAGGCTTCAGAAAGTGGCGCCGGCAATTTGGTAGGTAGCTTTGCTCTGCCCTAATTGGTATTGAAACCACTCCTCAGAACTCTGAAAGGGAAACTGATTTTTGCCTCCCATCTGAAAGCATGACCAAGTTTGCGATCACTGGGTATCCCTTAAAGCATTTTTTTGTAGGAGTGGTTATCTCAGTCATCTCTCTGATCTCAGTGGAATTAACAGTGTAGGATTTCCCTTTTCGTTTCAGGTGAGTAGACTCCCCCCTTCACTTTTCGTAGTATTGCTGTGTTGCGTTTTAACGTTGCCATAATCCATCTCAGAGGTGGCTGTATTTGTGTGCATGTGTGTGTGTATTTATTTTAATCCAGTTCAGAGATATTGGGATGTACGTGCTTAATACTTTGCAATGACTATGTTTCAGTCAAGGATCTTAAGGGATGGATTTGCACTGGAGGCTTCTGTTTTACCATGGGTTACTTTTTACTGACTGGCAAAGGTCAGAACTTGCAGTGAGGCACAAACTAAAACTGCTGTGACTTATCAACCAACACAGGAAGTGGCTATCGGTTATGGCATGTTGTGCAATGAGGACTGTTCCTTATCAGCTGGCTGTAGAACAGCTTTATCATTTCTGTTAGACCATTAGGAAGCAATTTGTAATACTTGGATGCAGCTGCCACAACCTTGTTTGGAATTATTATTATTTTTTATTAATTTCTTCCTAGAGAAGGATAGAACACAGAAGGAATGTTTTGCTTTGAATTAGTTCCGTGGATGTCCGGAAATGACTTGTGTGTCATTGTGTTTCTGTAGGCTGTGACCAGACAGTAGAGGGCGACACAACGTCCAAGACTCTCCTCCTAGCACAGGTGATGGAGGCTAGAGTTGAATTGGGTACCTGATTTGGTATCGGTGGGTAATGGCTGCTTTTTCTGACACTTTGGGGGGATTTCCGAATTGGTACCTGAATACCGATCAAGTAATTGAGAAAAAACCAAAAGATTCAGCTACCAATTTTCCAAATAGCTGAAATTACCTGAAAACTGGAAATAGCAAAAAAACAAAAACAAAAAATCCCAAAATTGGGACGAAAATTAGTATTTTGTAGTGCTGAAATGAGAATCCCTTGTGTACTCACAAGAACGCATGAGCTGCTTGCAGCCACGCGAGAGATCTCATGAGATCTCGCTGAGATTTTTGAGAATCTCGTGAGGTTCTCGAAAACTTCACATGTACATTGCACATCGGGGAAAATAGCTACCACGGCCATTTCCGCGCATGCGCAGAGTTTTTTTTTTTTTTAGGGTTCTCGAGAGCCTTGCGCGATTCTCATTGCCCCAATTTGCTGATGCGCCGTGCAGGTTTTTGACCATGCAAATTTCACGTGAGAACAAGTCAAGAATCCGTTGATTCTTGATGTCATTCTCATTCTCGCAAATCCCGGAGAGAAGCCAATTCTCACCGAAATGTAGTGAGAATGCGAGGGCAAGTTTTCAGCCCTAGCATTTCGGTATACAAGTTGTCAGTGTTTCCGGCACCTGCTTGAAAACTGGTTGAGGTACCAAAAAGTTATCCGAAATATTCAGTTTGATTCAGGTACCGAAAATTCAACGGGGATACCCATTTTTGTGGCTATTCGTTTTGACTCTAATGAAGTCCCATTTCTCTGGAATGAGATTCCATAGGTTCTGCTTAAAGTGATCCATGTGTACGGTTGTGTTGGTGGATGGTGTTGTCTAGCTTTGATCCTGCTGTGACCGTCGTCATTACTTTTGGCCACCCGGAGATCAAGGAAGAAATGGTCATGAAGACTTCAGTCTTCTACCTAGGAGGCATCTCACCAGATCATGTTTAAGGTGAATTTGGAGGCTATTGTTAGGCTCATAGGAGAGACAACGTGCATGGGTTCGACCTGTGTTGTATAGATTCTGTATAAAGCTCCAATCAATTACACCAAGGGTGGGAAACATCTGGTCCATGGTCCAAATCAGTTTTGGGAGGCTTGCCCCCTAATTATAATTAGGACTTGATAAATCAGCTTCTTAGGGAATTAGCTTGTGCGCAGTCCCACGTAAACTCTCCAAGCACTTTGAGTCTTTATTTCCTGGCCTTGGTTGGACACAACTTTGCCCTTTTGACAACATAAGTCTGGCCTCCCATCACCCCTATAGCCAGCCCACACCACCATGTGGGGCTTCCCCCATTCAAAAGTGGGTCCTCAAACTCGTATATAACTATAACATAAAGCAAAGTCCTCACTGGGACAACTAATAAGAATTCTCCTACTTGGGATGTAGCTGAGTATCTTCTGGCTTGTTAATAGTCCATCAGCGGGAAGGCTTTTCCCAAGCCCTTTTCCTGACTTTATTGGAAGGCTTGTCTTCCTGGCCTGTTTATAAGGAGTCTCTACTCCAGGCTGCTTCTGGCTCTACTTCTTCGAGCTCTCTAGACAGCAACTTAACACTTTTCTTGTGCTCTGTGTGTTTGTCTGTCTTTCTCTCCAGCTGGCACTGCACTAAATTCCTATTCCCTTTTTATACAGGTCCTGCCTCTTGATTGAGCCCAACAGCTTATCTCTTAAAGGGTCCACAGCCTTTTAATGGCTTAACCTTTTCTCTACTGCCTCTGTTAAGGCTCAGAGAGCAGGGGTCAATCTTGGGGTGTCCCTGTGGCGACTGTCCCCTCCAGTCCATAACATTTTTTATTTGGCCACTTCCAGTCCCTTGGTATGTCTGTGGGTCCAGTCCCTGCCCTCGAGCACTGAGTGAGCTCAAGGGGTGGCAGCAAAGTGGAGGGGATGCCCTCAAGGAGAGGGGATGGAATCATGATGTGGACATCCCCTCCAAACCAAGCACCCCTCTTAAGCATCTCCATCCCCAACTCCTATCTGAGCCACGGAACTTGTTCTAGTTTTCACAGTTGGCCATGGAACGGAAAAGGGTCCCCGGCCTTGATTTTCAACACCGCTTCACAAAATTTCATGGCGCCTTTATAATTATTTTGGAGGGGGGTGGGGATCAGATGCAGGATGGGACCAAGATCTCATCAGACTAATTCCAGTTGGAAGTTCGCAGAGCGAAGGGATCTTCTAGCTTGTGAGGTTGAGCGCGTTGGTTTGGAAATGGCCTAGAATCACAGAGTTGGAAGCGACCTCGGAGGCCCTCTGGTTCAGCCCCCGGCTCAATGCAGGAAATCCACAGCTACAGCATCCCCGACAGATGGCCGTCCAGCCTCTGTTTGAAAAGATCTGGTGAAAGAGAACCCACCGTCACCCTAGGTTATTTGTTCCATTGTCAAACAGCTCTTACTGTTAGGACGTTCTTCCTAATGTTTAACCGAAATCTGCTTTATTGTAAATTGAGCCCATTATTTCTAGACTTGCCTTCAGGGGCAAAAGAGAACAAGTCTTTGCCATCTTCTGTGTGACAGCCCTTCAGGTAGTCGAGGACTGCTGTCATGTCTCCCCTTAGGTCTTCTCTTCTCTAGGCTAAACATACCCAGCTCTTTCAAACTTTCCTCCCCAGGCCCTGGCAGCAGCAGCTCGGGGAGTCTCGGCAGCGGAGGCAGCTGGAGGGTGGTGGCAGCGACTTGTCCTGCGGCGGCACTGGGCCAGACGCAGTTTGTAGCTCTCCCGCCGGAAGTCCTCCCAGGGGAGAGTCCCTGACCCCACCCCGTCACCTCCTGCAAGGGAGTGGGGGAGGGAGATGAAAGTCCTGGGGCGTCAGGGTTCCCTTCCCCTACAGGGGCAAGTCCTATCTTGTTCCCAGCTCCCAGCAGCAGCAGCTTGGGGGGGGGGGGGAGGAGTCTCAGCAGCGGGGGCAGTTGGAGGGTGGCGGCAGCAGCGACAGCTGTGTAATATAAACAGTTAAAAACTTAACATTAAAAAAGGCCAAACAAACCCAGCCCCCCATAATAAACCAAAAAACATTCCCACTCACCCACCCACCACCTGTCTCCCTCGCCAAACGTCTGGTGGAACAGCCAGCTCTTTCAGTGTTTGCAAAATGAGGGGAGATCCAGAGAGAGGTGGATCTCCAGCAGGAGGGAGTTCCACAGCCGAGGCAAACCCAGGGAACCTCCAAAAGGGTGTTCCCAGGCGACTGCAGGGGCCGGTCCAGGACACGGAGGTTGAGGCGGTCCCTCCGATAAGCAGGGCCCAGACCGTATAGGGCCTTGAGGGTAATCACCAACATGTTGAATCGGGCCCGATAAACTATATGCAGCCAGTGCAGAGAACAGAGCATCGGTGTTATATGCTCCCGATGGTCCGTTCCCATCAGGAGAGGAGCCGCCGCATTCTGTGCCAGCTGCAGCCTCCGGGTCATCACCAGGGGTAGCCCCACGTAGAGCGCATTGCAGTAGTCCAATCTCGAGGTGATCAGTGCATGAACGAAGGTGGCCAGGCTGAAGCCTGAAATATATGGTCGAAGATGACTAACCAGATATAGTTTACAAAAAGCACTCCTCGCCACAGCCGCCACTTGGATGTCCAGATGGAGCTGTGCGTCAAGGAGCACTCTCAGGCTCTGAACCTGAGGGACCAAGGAGGGACACACCCCATCGATGATTGGGGGGGTGGGGGTGGCCTCCATCCCCTCGCCCCTTCCCACCGACATCTCCGCCGTCTTATCGGGATTCAACTTTAGACGGCTTAACTTCATCCAATCCCCCACCGCAGCCAGGCACCGGGGTAAACCAGTTATATAACCTGTGTCTCCCGTGTGCGTTTGTGCTGCTGTTGCCATGTTGGGATCGTCCATTAGATTTGGTGGGATGGAGTGGAGAGAAACGGCTGGATGCATAAAGCCACTGAGAGTTTAGGAGGTGAGGTGTTGTAAGGGTTGGGGGAATCGGGGGTGGGGGCGGATAAGGGCACAGGTTCAGGATCGTGACTGGGACTGGGAGTCATGATCAGGGCCAGGAAAACTGGTTGGGTTTGTTCACATTTTTATCCCACCTTTCCTTCGGAGTTCCAGGGCGGCTTGCAGAAATATAAAATACAAACAAAGAAAAAACCTGTAGAAAAACGTATTAAAACCATTAAAAAGAAACCCTAAACCTCACCGACTAACCCTCTTTTCAACCCCTCCAACTCATCCCACACAACCCTATCTCCACCCCTGCTCATACACCCCCCTCACCGGGGGGGTGGGCAAGAGGCGCCTGTGGCATCATTCCCCCCAAACCACCCCTATCCCCGCTTGCCAAATGCCTTTTTCGAACAAAAACTTCTTCCACCCCCTCTGGAAGAAGCTCAGGCTTGGCCTCAAGCGATTTCTGGGGGAAGGGAGTTGAAAAACACCTTCCCTGCCAGCCCTTGTTGTATGAACAAGGCGAACAAGCGGGTACCCACAGGGAGGTGTTCCCAGCCAATCGCAGGGGCCGCAGCGGAGCAGGGAAGCACAGACGGTCTTTCGAAATATGTGAGGCCCAGACTGTTTAAGGCTTTAATGGTCAAAATCAGCACCTTGAATTGTGCCTGGAAAGCTATAGGGAACCAGTGCAGAGTTCGGAGCACCGGTGTCATGTGCTCCTGGTACCCCGCCCCTCGAAAGGAGCTGAGCCGCCGTGGTCTGCGCCAGCGGGCAGCTTCCAAACAGTCATCATGGGCATCTCCTAGGGGAGGCAGGCAAGGGAGGAAGGAGTAAGAGTTTAACTGGGGGAGTGAGGCTGGAAGGAAACGAGGAGGCAAGGTTGGAAGTGGAGGTGCAGCTGGAGCAGGAAGCAAAGAGTAGGGCCGAGAGAGAAACTTTGGTCCGATTCCGCTTCTGACAGAATTGGCCCTTTCAATTGTTCCAATCGGATCGGGACGTTTTGAATGTGGGCAGCGCCTTCTGAGCATGCGCAAAAATGGGGTTGCCCATTTTGCACATGTACAGCATGGCGTGTTTGCGTTCTCCTCTACCTTGCTTTTGATCAGAATACCAGTTGAAAATATCAGCCCCTCTTCCGTTTTTTTAGAAAGGTTCTGCAAAAACAGAACCGGGAGGGGAGGGAGTGGCTTAGCAAAGAGAGAAAAAGCAGAGCAAGGCTTGACAAGGGAGGAAGGGCAGGCGAGGAGCAAGGAGGCAACCAGCGCACAGAACAAGACTCGAGCAAGGCATGGAGGAAAACAGGAAGTGGAAGTGTTGCTCTGCTCAACTTCCTGCTGCAACCAGGCTGGCGGAAGCTCGGGTGTGTGGCATGGGCTGGAGACAAGGCCAAGGCAGCGGAGAAACCTCATGAGGAGAATGGATGGACCAGAGTCAAAGGGAAACAGTGGAACTGCAAGCTTGCCACTGCTCCAGGTAGGGTACGAGGAGTCAAGACTCAGGTCTTGATATATGGGACAAAATGTATATTGGAACCGAGTCCTCTTTCAAGAAGAGAAGGAAGATGATTCACTGGATGTCCCTTGCCAGTGGATTGATGGAGGGCAGGTAAACATACCCTTCCTTCCACCTCACAATCGGTGGGAATTTTGGTTTCGGATAGAACCAGAATAGCCCGAAAATGGCCACTTCCATTTTATAATCGAAATTGCGGTTCTTTTTCAGTTCTGGCATTTCGTGTTCTTTTTTACAGTGATTTTTCTTTCTCCCAGTTTGTTCTCATTGACTTCAATGGGAGAAAATTCCGTTTAAGTCAACGAGGAAAAAAAACAAGGAAAAAATTGGTGCAAAAGTCCCCCCAAAAACCCGAAACCAGATCCAAGACCAAAAAAAACTAAAACAGAAATTCCTCCTGGAGTCCCATCCCTACTATCCAGTATTTCTGAACTGCTACTCATAAATGATGCTCCATTGAAATAAAGACCATGCTCTAACAGAGAATTGCAGTGGTAGTCAAGGGGTACAGCCACCAAATCCATTACCTCGGACAGAAATATCCAGCAGTGCTTCAGTAGGTGAGGGAGATGCCTTCAGCGACTCCCTGGGAACGACCTTGGTTGCCACAGAAAGGAAGTATTTCAGTGTCAACTTGAACAGAGGTGGTGGGGAACCTATAAAGAGGAATAGCGCGGCATCTCCCAAAATGACTAAGCCGGCCTCTTTCCTGGTCCTGTCACTTGCTGTTGAGAACCAGACTGGCAAACTTACAAGGGCATGTAGAGTATTTCCTGAAAATCCTTTCCCATGAATGGATCTTGTTTTATTACAAGCATCGTACAATACTTGCTATTCACTGGGAGAAGGCTGTGGACCGCCTGCTCGCTCTGCATAACATGCCCTCCTAGAGATAGTTCATCAAGATTGATGGGATATTTCCTTTGAGTAAAACACACTCGTTTTCTTGGCTTCTCTTGTTCCTGTAATGAGGAAAGGCTGCGAGCGGCTTGCTGTAGGTGACTTTGGCTGGGTGGGATGGAACATGCGTCCAAAAAACAGGTTTGAGTTTTGTTTTGTTTTTGTTTCAAGAGCATCCTGTGGTCAAAGAACAAAAATGTTACTCTGTACAAGGGATATGTCACCAAGGGCCAAAAGTAGCCTAAAGCTAACTCTTACGTGGCCCCTGCACCCAATTCCTTCCTCGAACCACTGAAAAATTAATTTTAGGGCCATAGAGCAGAAGTGAGGCCATGCACACCAGGCATGGGGATAGATTCATGCTTGGGACCCTCCTCTTCCTGAGCAAACCCCTTGGGTGCTCCTGCCCCAGCTTCTTTGCACACCCCTTGGAGCTTGTACTAATTTTCAAAGTGGCCCCTGAGTGGAGGGGAAAGGCTTCCCATCCCTGTTCTATACAGTGTCTGGGGAATGTCTGGAACTTTTTGGCAAGGTCACTGTTATGACTGTTCTAATGACCACTCCTCCGAACAACCAGTTTTCTTTCTCACGTAGAACCTTCTCACAGTTAACCAGGCCTTGCCAAAGAGAGATGGTTGAATTTTGGCCTGCTGGCTTGTGGTGCTTAGTCTTTTGTGAAGAGAGGAATGGGCCTTTCAGTTCTTTGGTAATCACAGCGATAACGTGCACAGTTGTCAAGAAAATCTTTACACAAGCAACCAGTTATGGTAGACACGTCCCCATTTGGAGCAGAGGTTATGTTTGTAGCTCTGGTGTAACTACTGCACAGAATGTCTGTCCTTGTTCATGAGAACATCATACCCTCCAACAGTACCTCTTTTACCTGGTGCAGTAATGGATTTTGTACCTTGTACTGGGCTCCCAGCAGTTTAAGGTTTGTTCTGGGTTGCAGACAAAGGCGGTTGTTAGCACCTCATTAATCCATCTGGAGAAGGAATTGCTGGACTCCCTGCCCTGACTGTTGTGTGCCCCACTCTCCAGAAATGAATAAACAAACCTTTTCGTGCATTAACAAGCTTGTGATGAGCACTGTGAACAAAGAAAGGTAACACCTGGGCAGGAGCGAGCTGTGTGCCTGGGATCAAGATGAAAACTAAATAAGTGTGTTTGAGAGAGAGAATCCTTTAGCTGCTGAAAGGCACTGTCCCTGCTTTCCCCTAGGATCCTCCGAGTGTCTTTTAAAACTAAAACTTTAGAGCCAAAGTCAATGCATCCAAATGAGAATTCTGACTTTTGAATAGGCTGAGTTTTAACTTGAACCATCAGTTCAGTCCATCACATACAAAATGTAGATGCACATAGACTTTCTCACGCAGACAACCTTTTTCTTTTCTTTTCCCCTGACTCAGCCTCAAATTTTTGCAAGCACATGCAAACTTATACAAATTAGGAGGTGGTATGAGGTGTAACTATTACTTTGAAAATATTGGAGGGTATGGAACTTTCTTTAGACATTAAAAATTAGCCAAGTTGGCTTTCCAATGGCGCCATTTTAAGAAACAGTAAACCCGCTCCATCAGTAAGTTTTGAAAAGCCAGCAATGTCGGACCTTACCAGCCACAGAATAAGTTAGTAAACAGGAAGATTGTGAAGACTTTAACGTTTTGTTTTTGAGGCATTTCGGTAACCTCAAATAACCATGTCAGACTATCCGTGCTTTGCAGGGTAGTGGCGGCGGCAATACAAACCGATCCACCGTTTCTCTTGTGGTTACAGGATGGCCTCCTAAAGTGGCAGTCCAGTTTTCCAAGCTCTATCTCTCCACCCCCTTTTTTTCCGACAGACACCCATTGTTTTATTGATGAAGTAACTCGTAAGCTATTGAAGCCAAGTTTAATGTTCTCTGTAATTTTCTGTTCCCACGCATTCATTCCAAGCCCTTCCAATTCCCCACCCCAAACTCTTAGGCTATACAGTTTAGTCCTTTCACAAGACAGAATAGGATTGAGACCGTTTATTGTGTCTGTGTCATGACTCTGGGCGTCTTTAGACGTAACAAAGATCGGGTGTCAAAACCCCAAAGCACGTGTTTGGCTGTTGTGTGTAAGCACCATAACAATCCCATCACCAATTTGGCCACCTGTTGAACACACGATGTGAACAACGTTGCATCACAAGGGCAATTTGCGTGTTCCGGCTGAACACGTGGCCAACTTTGTGTCTAATGATATTGTGTGGCATGCTAGCAGGTACAAAACAGGGAACGAGGCAGCAGCGCTTGCGTGACAAGATCGGGTGGCGAGCAAAACACCGATTTGCCCCAAGATGGGCTGTGTGTTTAAGCAGCGCCACATGGTGAACGCAGGGCCAAACGGGTGTTCATATCAAGGTCTAAACACACATTCAGACACCCATTGACATTATGTCTAAAGATACCCCTTGATCTGAACACCAGTTTGCCCTGTGTTCACCATGTTGTGGCGCTGCTTAGACACACAGCCCATCTTGGGGTAAATCAATGTTTTGCTCGCCACCCAATCTCAGCACGCAGGCGCTGCCACCTCATTCCCCACGTTGTACCTGCTAACACGCCGCACAATCTCATTAAACACAACGTTGACCACACGTTGAGCTGGAACATGCAAATTGTCTCTGGCTAACCGTTTTCCATGGACGCTTCGGAGGAAAGCTACACAAATAGAAGATGTGGAGCGAGCCATTTGCTCACACCTCCGCTATTGGTGGACTTATGTTTCCTGATCTTATCCAAATCATCCCATTTTTTTATCCTGACGATATTCTCCATCGTAGCATTCTATGGCATCGTTCCACAGATCAGTTGTGTTGCATACAAAGAATGCTCCGCTGCTTTGGTCAGTTTTGAAACCTGGTACCCAAGTGATGGCGTGGTGAAGCCTTTTGCAATAGATATCGAAAACCTGCCTAGTGCTCTAATCTTTTTTCATTTTTCCCCCCTTTCTCTAATTTTAATTTTTAAAAGCCACATTTCATGCCTCAATGCTGGCTTGAAGGAAGTCTGCAGTGGCTGCAGCCTGGGAAGTGGTTTGTGTTTTCAGAGATGCAAGCAGCCTTTTAATATTTCACCGAGTTGAATTATTCATTCTGAAGCGCGATAGCAACTTCAGCCTCCTTTCCAGAGTGAGTCATGGTGATCAACGCTGTTTCACCACCCCCAAGCTATGGCTGCCAGCATGCCGTCCTCCTTCCCCAGGCCGTGTGCTCTCAAAAAACGAGACACGGGCTGCTTATGAACTAGCTTGACCGGTCAACGTGCTTCTTTTTAGCAATTTGAAATGATCACAATGAGCTTAGCACTGATAGTGCTGGACTGAGAGCCAAAGGGAGCTGAAGTTCCTTTATTTTCAGAAAAGAAGCCAGCATGGTTTGGCAATTGTCTCTATCATTGCACAAAAGATGCCTTAGCTTGATGGACAGCGGGTGTGCAAATGACCTTAACACAGCTGACCCTGCTCTCTACTTGCCAATTCGGATGCTGCTGATGTCCAGTCCCTCTTTTGCTCCTACAGATTTTCCAGTGTTTATCCTGAGGCTCTATGCTAAAATGCAATAAACTCCTCCAAACCTTGCTTCAAACTATGCGTGCGTTCTATTGGAGGAGAAGGGTAAATGCAGCTGCCTGTTTATCCAACGCAAACTCCAAGAAGACAAGTCCTAAAAAGAAACGGACAAATACCTTAAATAAGAGTCCATATATTCTATGCAGCATTTTTTGTCCTGGGAACACACACAGTGACGTAGTCATGACTGTGGAGACTAGTCAGCTAAGTTACTTGCATTGCATGGTTGAAAGAAAATGACTGTTGGCAGGAGACGGGCTGGATGCCAGGTTTTTGAAGAAACCCGATTGCATCTAATAGGTTACAGAAGTTTCCCAACAACAGTTGACCCCGTGCATCGTGTCTGATGTAGCCCAGTTCAATGAGACCGGCTGTGGAATGGTCTGCAAATAATGAGAGTCAGAAGTACCGGGATCCCAGCTTTGAACAAATACACACGTGGTTTCCAAGTCTACCATAGAGCTTTGCTTCAGTAGCATCCACTCAGTGGTTCAAAAATCCATGTACACCCCCCGATCGCAATTGGTATAAATATCAATGTGACTTCCCTGAAATCATGTAATGTATCTGTGGTTCTTCTAGTTCCCCTCTGGCTTGCTTGGTTTTGTTGGTTTAGCCGTTAGCTCGCAATAGAGCCATGATCTTTCAGCCATCCTTTTTCTCCTGTAATCATGAGGACTAGAAATTTTTAGTTTTAAAAGAAAGCTGAAGTTCTCAATCAATTAAACCCCATTTCCTTGAGCTTCAGAAAAAACATCAATATTATGGAATTAACAATAAAACTCTGAAATTCTGCAACACTGTTCCATTTTTGTTTCTTTCAAAAATCGAGAATTGTTGAGTAGGGGCAAAGGAGTAACCAAGGTGATTTGTCATGCCTTTCCAGATTAGTTTGCTCTATCTAGTGCTTGTTTTGTTAAAAAATAATAATAAAATGAATAAATTGCCAAGGCCCACGCCTGCCCCAAAAGCCATACTCCCTGTCCTAGTAGCCACATATCCCAGCCTAGAGCTCATCGGAGCAGGGAAACGAACCCTTTCCCCCAGCTACCAACCTAACCGCTGGACCACCATGCCTCTCTTACAGCTGAACATAAAAAAGGAGTACTTATAATTTAATCTATATGTTGGCCAGCACAGGAGGTGAAGCAGGAAAATCCTTAATGAAAGCCAAATAATCATTCAGGTGTCCCCCTTCTCCCTCCCCCCCGACTTTACTTTCCAACCCCCAAATGGCCAACATCGGCCTTTTTCTTGGTCTTTCACATTTCAGGGTGAGCGCTTCTACTGGGAACGTTTCCTGGGGCTCAGCCCCCCCCTCATTTAATTCCCGGGCCTGAGCCCTGGCACCCCTCCCTCTGCAATTAAAACCTGCCCCTGACCTACTTTTAGGTGGTAGTCTTTGATCTTGGGTACCTGGTGAATGTCTACTGAAGCCTACTTTGTGGCATTTCTCAGGCATTCCAAGTTCTGACCCTCTTCCTTGACTGATCATGGATGAACTTGTAGGTAGTTTCAACGGAGCGGCCGAAGAACTGATCGACTAGAGAGACTTAACTTTCCTTGGGACTCTTAGGAGTCTACTCCTTTTCTGACACATTGCTAGGCTTGATCTGGTCATAATTAGAGGGGATGAAAGAACTGTGTGTATCCCAGGGGTCAGACTCAATCATTTGAGTGGTCCCTTCCAATTAGTAACAATCTCTGAAGAAGCAAGTAGCCTCGGGTTGGGGATGCCAGCACCATTGGCAATTCTGAACCTGGCTTTGGAGCAGGGACGGCCAAGAGGTAGAACTAGACTCTCCAGTAGATCACAATACGGGGCGGGGGAACCAGCCTCAAGGAGATCGCTGGAGAAGAGAGAAGTACTGTTGCCCCAGGGAGGAACCAGAGTAGGAGAGGTCCTTCAGGTGCGGCCCATTTCCAAAATGGCACCAGTGTTGCTGGTGCCATTTTGGAAAAAGGTGCACATGTGCAGAACAGCCCTGGTGGCCATTTTGTGCATATGCAGTGATTTATTTTTTAAAAACTTTTTTATTACTTTTAATAAAATAAAGCATAAACAAAAACAAATGACATCAAATTAATATCAGCTTATTTGTTCATTTTTTGTTACCTTAGTTACAGAAACGAATGGGGTGCCACTCATTTTCATAATTAATGAAAAGGATTCAATTTGCGCACGCACCCTAGTGAACCTGTGTGCACCGTCAGGTCTACCTGCCCCCTGCCTTAGAGGACAGCTCCATAAATGCTACTAGTTAAGTTGGTCTGGAGATGCAACCTTTAACAGTCAGTAACTGGAAGTAGATAACCGGGACGGGATCACTCCATGGAATGTGGTCACTGTCGGAGACAGGGTGCTAGGATGGATGGAGTATTGGTCTGACCCAGCAGGACACTTAAATTTGTATGTAAACTAATTCCAGCCTTCTGCGGATCCACTGTTTCTGGAAGATGAAGTTGGGGACCCTGTGAAAAACAGGTGTAGGCCTTACCCTAACAGGAATGTTTGCTAGTCAACCTGTTAAAGTAAAGGAGATGTAATACATTTTCCTTTGGGGGAGGGGGAGAGAGACTGTTCCAATCCCTGCCACTTTGCCACAAGGTCTTGGCATTGTATGGGGATGTTATACCCGAACTAGCATGTCTGGCTCGCTGTCTTGGCCCCCAGAGGTCTTGGGCCAAGCGATATGGCTCCCATCCTCGCTGCAGGAAGTTAATCTCTCCCCAAAGTGGCACTCCACTCAGACTCTGCTCCCGTTGCCACCGCGCCCCAGACTGCTTCTAGATCCATCCGTACCAAAATTTGCTGCTCACCTCATGCTAGTGCAGGGCCTCTGACACAGGAATACCATCTTCATTTGCCTGGATTGAGCCCTGCCCAGGGACTCCAAACTAGGGCTGTAGCGGAATATCGCAGCGGTAGCTATTTCCGGCGGAAACAGTGTTTCCGCAATGAGTGGAACGGCATGGCAGAGGCTTTCATTCCGCGGTTTCATTCCGCGGTTCCGCTTATTTAATTCCGCAACTTAGTGGAATCGTGGAAACATGACATTTTCGCGATTTCCGCAATTCCGCCAGCGCCAAAAAATAGCGGAATAGCGGTTTTCCGCGATTTCCGCAATTTTTCCACGATTTTTCCGCAATTCCGCGATTTGCAGAATTCCGGCGGAATTAGCGGAATATCCGCAGAAAAGTCGCGGTGTGGCGCGGGCAGTTCCGAAATGGCGGAACGGAATCGCGGCGTGGTAAAAGCTGCTGCCGCATCAGCCCTACTCCAAACTTGCTTTCAAAAAGCAACTCTGATTTTTAAAAAGAAAAAAAGCGGTCGCTTGGAGAGCATGGAGTTACGTGGCTTTGTTGTTTTTTAAATTCGGATTTACGTTCGCAGGGTGGACCTGTAAGGGTTAACATGAGTCGCAATGTACTGTGTAAGTTTTACAGATGGTGTGAGAGCAAGAGCTAACCTCATACTGTCTTGGCAGTGGCCAGAGATAACTTTACATAATTCCCTGCAGATGTTGCTGTAGAGTAGTTTTAATAATGAATTGTGAAGTTGGCCTAAGCCCTGCACAGGGGGACGGAGTGGGGGGCAGTAAATTCATCTTTTTTTCAGTCTGCTTTTGAATCGTAACAATCCAGACAAACTATTCGGGGCAGATTGTCGAGGGAGGGCTATGTATGCCCCAATGTCGTTTAAACTTGGCCCTGTTTCGAGCAGTTTTTCCCAAAGCCTAGAAACCCCATGTTTGCATTAGACGAAGGCGCTGGCAGCTCTCCTACTAGTCTCTCTCAAGTAGGTGTGGCCTGGGAGCCTGCTGCCTCAGCATCCCATGCTGCGGTCTGATGGAGACGGAATGTTGTCTCCTGCAACTTGCAGTCGCTGCACGTCAACTTAGTTGTCAAAATTGCCTGCTCATTTCCAATAGCGAGGTGCAAGAAGGGCAAACTTTGTATTTCTGATTTCTGGTCTTGTTTCAGTTCCAAGTTTTGTGTGTGTTAGTTTCAAGTTTTGGGACCTGCTACAGTTGAAGCAAGCAAGCGGGGGCGTGCGTGTGCGTGTGCGTGCGCGTGTGTGTAAAAGGGAGTGCAGCCCTCTGTAAGTGTGTGGGGAGGTGACCGTACAATAACCAGTAAATGACCCTGGTATCAGCATGAGATTCCCCTGCCTGGTGCTCTAAATCTTGCTCTTACCCCAGCCCATCCAGTTCCACCTCCAGCTGCTTGCGGAAGAAGACCAAGCCCCCCAAAGCACTCAAAGATTAAAAAAATAAATAAACCTTAATCCAAACACAACCCACTCCTCTAGATCACTATTGCTTGGGCTAAACTCCTGCCCCGCGCGGCGCAACATCCCATAAAACTTGAATGATGTTAAACTGCTAGACTAACAATTAAAAACATTAAATTAGAAGTGGTAATTGAGAGGCGCAAAGCAGACTAATGTATTGTATACACAAAAATTGCAGGGCATTTTTTGTGTTTTTGATACAGAAGGGAAAAAGGTTTGGAAACCAAGGTTGTATATTGGTTTGGATAAGATGTGCGAACACTCTCTCTCGGGTTTTCTGTTACATTGTAAGTTCCTCCCTTCTAAGTTGTTGTCATTTGGCTGTGACGTTCTCTGCTCCTGAGCGGTTGGGCCACTTACTGTTTGGGAAACGTCCCACCAGGGGAGCTCTTGTTGCTTCTGAAGAGCCGGTTCAAAATGGCAGCTGGGATTTCACTGTTCCTGAAGGGATCCTGAAGGGTTTGCTTTCAATGCCAGCACGTAAATACAACCGCAGATGTGGTTTGGCTGAGTTTGGGGGTTAGGCAGATGTAACGGCCCTCAGAAATGGGGCTTTGAACGGATGCCTCTGCTAGGCCTTGGGGGTCAGCTAGAGGGCATGTCAGCATAGAGACGGGAGGGGGATCAGAAACCCAGCCTTGTGGTTCCTGAGAGGGGCTCCCAGAGCCCTTTTGGAGACCAAGGATGGCCTAGCTTCTCACGGCTCCTCTTTCATAGGACGCATGGGTTTTTCTGGTGAGAATTCCCTTGGAATTGGCCCTTACTATGCAATCCAGTGACCTTGGCTAAACAGGAGGGAGTTATCCCTGTATTAGCGACGGCGGAGTAGTTCTACATCCCTGTTCCTGCTTGCATTACTCATTTAACTATGGCTCATCTTGGGGGACTGTAAGTGCCGCTTGGATCATCTTTACGGGTCCTAAAAAATGTCTAGAAGGCAGTAGGGGCAGTAAGCGCCAACGCCCCAGTGCTCAGATCCCCCCCCCCCCCC
>QEPC01008216.1:478563-547300 GCA_003113815.1 Sphenodon punctatus
AAAAAAAAAAAAAAAAAGAATTTGAATGCTTTTGGGGACTGCAAGTGCTTCTGGTGGCTTTTGATGGTTCCTCTTGGGCAAGTAAGAATAAGTGTATGGAGATGAAACCTGTCTACAGAGGTCAACCAAGATTCAGTTTGAATCTTGAGCAAAGGTTTACCTGCAGACCGAGATTTACTCTATCCAACGCAGGCTGTCCGTGCGTGTGTGTGTGTGTGTGTGTGAGAGAGAAAAATTAAATGCAAACATGGACACCGAGATTGGACTTTGCTGAAGAACTAGACCCAAGAGGAGTTTATGAAATAACTGGAAATTAGGATTATCTAGTCTTGGCCAGTATTGGCGGACTGTTGGTGTCCAACCTAACGCATTGGGGAGGGGAAAACTGTACCAAGGAGAAAATAGCTGCTTTTCTTATGTTCCTCTTGTGAACTCGGCACAGCCTTGGAAAGGGAATGGATCCAGCTCTAGACACAATCTATTGTTGGTGGGGTTTTTTAAAATAAAAATCAGGATTGCCTTTAAAAGTGCAGCTTTGAACCGGTCTGTTTCTGTGTTGAAGACAACTTACATATTGCTGTATCTCATGTGTGTACACTCTTTATAAAAAAGGGGGCTGGTATTTTCTGTGGGGTTTGGGAAGGCAGGTGGAGGAGTTGCATGCTGGAGTCAGTAACCCCTACCCAAGACTCGATTTGTGAAGACCAGTAGCGTAGCTGGGTTCAAAGTAAGGATTGGCTACGTTAATGGTGGGGGGATGGGTCTATAAATAGCTCTTCGCCATCTTGGTTGGGTGTGAAACCTGTGGCTGGTCTCAACGCCTGTTGGTGAGAGTATGCAATGTGTGAACCATGGGCAGCAGGTCACTCTCCATGTACATACTTCCTCTGAAGCATCCACCAGACACGTTGCTGACCTAGATGGACCATCGGTCTTGCATGTTTTTGCAGCTCTTGCATTCTTGTGACATTCCATGGCACAATTTCACCACCCAGGTGTCCCATTTGGACATTGGGGGTGGGGGCATAGACTAGATATCCCCCCCCCCCCAATGATTGCATCAGACACTGAAACGTCTGAAGCATGTACATGCACCTAGAGGACACAGGCTCCCGGTAAAACGTTTCACTTCTACTTTTGTTTCGACTGGTTATCCCATAATAGATTAAGCTTGGAATCTCATGAATTAGCAGAAGTCTCAAAATAATGGCTCGCACGTGGACACTCCCTGAGGCCTTGAGAAAACCTCATGGTCACTCTCTCTTTGCATATGCTGGAAGAGGATGGATAGATAGATAGTTGATCGCTACCTGCTGTGCCACTGCCCTCTTCTGGATAGAATTAGAATAGCTCAGCTTTGTGCTGTAAGCCCTATACAGAGAAAGTGATGGAGAGGTTCTCCCTCTGGTCCTAGAAATGCGGGGGCGGTTTCCTTTATCTGTAGGAAGTTCCCAGATGGATCTAGTCCATCTTGAAGGTGAGTTGTGAGGATTAAGGAGCTAATTAATTATCAGAGAGAACACTCTGTTGCTAGGTGTCTTTTAAAGAAAATCAAAGATTGTACCTTGTCGTCTGTTCCCGAGTTGGTTTAAAACGTCAGCTCCTCTTTTTCTCTTTATTTTGGCTTATAAAGTCTGTCTGGTTTACAGGGTTGAGGACTTTCAAAAACAGAGGAGGAGGCAAAGTAGTTCAGGTGAAATCAGTTATTGGAACAACTTCTGTTGGGGAGGATATGGAAGCTCCTGGCCCACACAGATGTGTAAAAGTCCAGACCTAGCAAATGTAGGGTGTTGGAGCTATCGCTGACGAGGGGGGAGGCTGTTAGGAAAAAGATTGTTAGGAAGCAACTAGATAGTTAGCATTTTTGTAAAATATAATGAAGAGTTTGCTCCTCAGGATCAGCGCTGAGAGGTTAGGGAATTGTTTGAATGCAAGAACGGGGGTCCGGAAAGGCTTCTTGGGTTATGATCCCCACTAGAGGTGAAAGGAATAGTCTAAGATAATGTTATATCCTTTTGGATTTTGCCGCTTCAATCCTCCTCCATTGGGTCATAAATGCATCCTTCTCCGACAGCAGATAGGTTTGGTTTGGTTCGGTTCGGTTCGGTTCGGTATGGGTTGGTCTGGTTTGCTATGGTTGTCTAGTTCCGTTTGGGAAGAACGTATGGTTCTGTCTGGGGTGTGAATTCTACACTTTCCTGCTGTGCTGAAGAGGTAGCATGTCCAGTTGCTCAGTGTTGTATTTTGCCCAAGTGTTAAAATGGCATAATCAAAAGAGACCAAACCAAACAGCCAACCATTGATAATTGTAGAACATCAAAAAAACACCATCGGCACCAGATCCATTTTGAATTAATTAGTTGCTTTCTGGAATTGAAAGACTATTTTTTTTCCGCAGAAAGAAGGTCAGACAAAGAGGGAAGAGGGGGAGAGAGACTGCTGACAGAGGGGAAAGTAGTTTAAAAGAGAATTCTTGTGTGGTTTGGAAGATGTCGGATTTTAGCCATTGCATTTTGCTTAGAAACCTTAATTGTAACTGATACAGAGAGAGACCTCAATTAGATATAGGATATCCTTGCCTGTTTTGGCCCATTTCTTGAGGCAGTAAGAGTCCAGGACATGGATCCAAGAATCTGCAATCTAAGCCTCTCACGAAACACCAGTGGCTAAACAAAGGAAACCCTTTTGCAAGAAACTGGCTCACGTGCCATGTCCTTCTACCGATGCCTAAGCAACATAAGGGAATTGCTTTGCACATTCTGATTGAACAGCTCCAGGAGGCAATCGGGGAAATCACCAGCACCGATAATCACCTCCGTTCCTAGGCAGCCAATTTCAGCTCGGAAAATTACAATAACATGGATATTGTCCCTGAAAACAGGGATTTCAAAGTGCTTGTAAAAACCATTACATTTCAAGATCTCCTCTTAGACAAGGAAGCATTTCTCCCCCTCAGGCTGCATTCACACAAGACGTTTAGTCCATGAAAACCCTCCCCATTCTCCCCCACCCCCGCTACGTGAAAGGGCTAAGTCACAGGGTATGCTGGGTGTAACTTGCATTCACTCCCCAAACGTTAAGCCAGAAACCAAAGCTTATGAGTGGGTCCAAATACATTACAAAGCGTCTCTTGTAATGTGTGATGGGATTAATCTGCCTATCAGTCTACTTTAATTGTTGCAGGAAGGGATAGAGGTGACTTTCCCCTCAAGGGATGAATCCCCCACTGCCAGCCTGCTCAGGACAGTGCATTGTTGACCCAAAAAAAGAGGGTGGAAAGCACCTCTGCATAATAATGAGATACCAATTAGTAGCTATGGCGGTACACTCGGTAACTTACGGCGGGAACTTGGAACTCGGAAACCAGGAAGGGATCGTGGGGACAATTAAAATTCACAAACGCAAACTCCTTCAACTAAGAGTACAGGCAGGAGAAGGGTCTTGTGTGACTGCAGCCTTAGGTGGAGGGAAAAGAACGTGGTTCCACCAGATATTGGTAAAATGGGATGCAGTGGCCCGTCTGTTCCTCCCCCGTCTGCCTGTGTACTCTCTACAGAACAAGGAAGGCTGACCTGACCCATGGAGATTTTTCTTCCGATGCTTTCTTTTTCTGAAGAGCAAGAGTCCCAATTATCTGCACTATCCTCGATTGTCCTGCTAGGAGGGAAATCATTTGAAACATCCGGTTCTCACGTTCCACTTTCCAAGCTACTTTTTAATATAATCCAGTATCGGAAGATGTATCTTGAGTAGCTCAGCTTCACCAGACCCCTGTCCCCTCTCATCCTTGGATATGAGATTGCTAGCATCCTCATGCTTCCAATAAAGTTACCTTGAATGTTTTCTGAAAGGGGTAGCTAATCTGCTACATGTGGGTAATGCCCACATTTTTGAGTACCATTATGGGTATTTGGTGGGCCGTTATGAGTATTTATGGGTAATTGCCAATCGAGTACCTAGGTACCTGAAAAATTGGTAATTTCCAATACCTATTTTTTTTTTACTTTATTTTTTCCGGTTACTGGTCAGTAAACCAGAGTGGTGATGGGCAATTGCTCCTCGTCCTCTCAGGACCTCCCTTGTGGGTTCTAGTCTATCCCCCCTCTTGTTCAGTGTATATATGAGGCTGCTGGGCGAGGTCGTTCAGAGGTTTGGGGTGAAGTGCCATCGGTATACTGATGACACTCAGCTCAACCTCTCTTTCATCCGACCCAGGCCCTGCAGTCTCAGTGCTTACCCCATGCCTGGGTGCTGTCGGGGACTGGATGAGGATGAGCCAGTTGAAGCTGAGGTGATGTTGGTTGGCTGGCCTTGTGACCTGGAGGGGATCGGGACTCCTGTTATCGATGGAGTCCAGCCCCCTTTGGTCAGTCAGGTTCACAGCCTGGGAATATTTCTTGACTCCTTGTTGCGCCCGGATTGTCGGCTTGCGGCGGTAGCCAGAAGCGCTTTTCACCAACTCCGTCTGGTGAGGAGATGTAGTCTTTTCTTTCCAATTTGGATCTGGCCGCTGTCGTTCATGCTTTCATCCCCTCGAGGCTAGACTGCTGTAATATGCTCTACGTGGGGCTGCCCTTGACGACTGTTTAGAGGCCACAGCTGGGGCAGAATGCGGCGTCTCACCTCCTCTTGGGGGCGAGGCACCGGAAGCACATTACGCTGCTGCTCAGACGTTTGCACTGGCTCCCTAGAGCTTTCTGGACACAATTCAAGGTGCTGTTTTTGACCTTTTAAAGCCCCAAGCAGTCTGGGCCCCACATACCTGAGTGACCGCCTGTTCTTCCATGCCCCCATTGCAGTCCCTGCGATTAGCCAGGAGCGCCTCCCTGTGGGGACTGTCTGTTAGTCTTGTCTGTACAGAGAGGGCTCACAGGGGGACGTTCGCAGTGGCTGCCCCGATGCTGCGGAACTCCCTTCCCCCAGAGCTTCATTTGAGCCCGAGCTGGAGCGTCTTCCCGAGGCGTGTAAGGCCTTTTTATTTGTTAGGGCGTTCGGGAGGCAGGGGTAGGGAATTGGGGGTAGGGGTGTGAGGGGATGGGTGGGGCTGTGGTGGGGAGGGGGAACAGTTGGGGGGTTGTGTTTTTATGCGGTTTGTTTTTACTTGTAAGCTGCCCTGAGCCTTCGGGGGGGGAAGGAATGTAAATAAATAAATAGGGGCTGGAAGCCGATATTCTGGGATATCGGGTACCAGTTAATACCTGAAATTTTGACGTCCCAATTCAAATACCAGAAATCTGATGGTGTAACAGGTTAATGCCATGCCCGGATTATAGCCCAAACACAATCAGGGAATTAGTTTAATACACAGTCCGTGCTACAATAATCTCCACCCTACTGTTAATGGTGCCGATCCCATGCCCTGCGCACCCTGCATGCACAGAAACCATGTGTATCCCCATAGAGACTGCATTGTGCTGCGCAGAACCTAACGCGGCACCAGGGTTTCCAATCCAGCTCTCCAGGGTCTCTGGCTGAGGCCTCACTTATCTGAGACCCTCCAGGATCCCCAGCAGAGGCCTCAAGCAGGCATCCTACTGGAGACCCTAAATCAGAGATGCCGGGTATCGAACTGGAGACCTAATACATGCAATGCATGCGCGCTACCCCCCTGAGCCATGGCCCACCCCAGTCACAGAGTCTCTCTAATGCCAGGAATCCGCCCTCTGGCACCTCAAGCCTCTTAACACAGGCCTAGCCAGGCTCCTGCCTCTGGCTGGCTTTAAAGTCAGTCCCATTGGCCAGGCACAACTTCTGGTTTGCCTTATCACCGGAGGTATATAGCACTACGCCTCTCTTAGGCAAAAGGGCAGTTGTACCCTACTTTGCAAAAGTTGCCAATTCTGATTTCTCAATTGTTCTGAGATGATGGAAGCATATGGAGTATTTTTAAACTTGTCCAAAAATCCAAACAGTTTTTTTGCTGTTCATGTACAATCTATACCCATAATTACTACATCATTGTCTGTAACCCCTTGGCCCACCCTTGGGAACTCCACACCCACCCTTTTGGCACACACACCCGCCCCAAGATATTTCATGCTGTGCTTATGGGTGAATTTCCAGGAAAAAAACCAGATGGGCAGGCAGGCAAGCAGGGGTTTTTTTCTCCTTTTTAAATTTCTATTTTTTGAGATGCATTAGTGACTCATGTGAGACTCCTGTTTCTGCTGTGAAGTACACCGGGTGGCATGGGATACCTAGGAGTCAGTAGAGACTAGAGAGCGATTCCTAGAGTAGGAGATACTTAGTAGAGTGTGCGGCGTGGTGCGGAGATAGTAGAGGGACTGTTGTGCTTTCGTTCCTGCCTTAACTTACCATTTTCATGCCTGTTACTGCTTGATGGGAATTGTAAGTGACGTGTATCCGAAAAGGGGTTTTTTTGGGTAGAATTCTGCTTCCCTAAAGTATTCTCCCCGAAAGGGTTTTTTGGGTAGGATATTGTTTGACGGAATTTGTAGCTGATGCCTTAACTTATGTGCTAAACCCGAAAGGTTTTTGGGGGTAGGAATATCCCCCAGTTTTTGGTGTGATACCATGCAATGTGTTTGTTTTGCTTTGCTTTCTCATTTGATGTTTAAAGTTGCAGTAGTCAAGGCAAGAGATGACTAGAACAAGGACTATAGTTTTTGGGGTGGCAACAGTAAGGTAGGGCTGTATATTATCTCACAATATTGTCTTATAAGGAGGGAATACACATTGCCCCTGGAATAAGGCAGCACACAGAGATATTGGGTTAAAGGCCACACATTTATTAACTTATTTACCAAGTCGGGGAGGGGGTATACTCCCTCCCGGGCCCCTTAGACTAAATTTGATATTAAAATTACTTAAACTTAACTCGGCGACCCAATTTCCCTCGGAACCGCTGACTTTGTGTGCACTGGGTCACTCTCACTTCAACCGTCCGGCTGATTGGGGAGGGGGCGCCCTCTGGTGACCAAAGTAGGAGGGAGGCGGAGGCTTCCTTATGGGGTCCGTCCCTGTCCTCGTCCGTATAGCTCGCCCCTCCCTCCTAAGACGGGGTTTAAACCGGCCGTCCCTGCCTTGGCTTAGCCCTTGCTCCATCTCTTAAGGAGATGCCTTCACACACCCTCTAACTTAAACAATAGGTTTACAAACGCCCTGGGCCCCTGAATGTGTGACGAATGAAAGACACACTAAGCACATCCAACCTCTCCCTTTGGCCCCAATTGAATTAGCATGAACTGTGAGGAAGGCAAAATAAACCAATTAGTCTGGCGCTAAAAAATTCCTTCCTGGCCCCCGCTCAAGGGCGACCAGCTGTGACACCCACAGTAACATGAGGGAGGGTGGGTGGGTGCTGTTCGTAGCTCCTTCCGCGCCGTCCCCCACGTGCGTCTGCGGGCGTCCTAGAATGAAATCAAAGATGGCGGCCGCCAAGTCTCGGATCGCGAGACCGGCAGCACCGCCCACGTGGTCCCCGTTGCCCTATTCCTCTGCTAGGGGGCGGGGCAAGTCACGCTCCCTCTGATGCCGTTCCCTGCCCATGAGCGGGAGCACGCGTTTCCTGCAAACCCCCCCCCCCCTCACCCAGGCACTCCCAAGTAGGCAGACACCCCCTCTCTGGCACCCCCAAGCAGGCAGGTAGAGACACACACACACTTCCTGCAACCCCACCTCTCGCTCACATGCACATGCTCTCATACATACTCATTCAGTCACACCCATTCATTCATTCTCTGACACTCATTCAGTCACACTCATTCATTCTCTGACACTCATTCAGTCACACCACGCTTTCATTCTGACTCTCGCATAGGGCTGTAGCGGAATATCGCAGCGGTAGCTATTTCCGGCGGAAACAGTGTTTCCGCAATTAGTGGAACGGCATGGCAGAGGCTTTCATTCCGCTAGTTTCATTCCGTGGTTCCGCTTATTTAATTCCGCTACTTAGTGGAATTGTGGAAACATGACATTTTCGCTACTTACGCAATTCCGCCAGCGCCACAAAATGCGGAATAGCGATTTTCCGCAATTTGCAGAATTCCGGCGGAATTAGCGGAATGTCCGCAGAAAAGTCGCGGTGTGGCACGGGCAATTCCGAAATGGCGGAACGGAATCGCGGTGCGGTAACAGCTGCTGCCGCATCAGCCCTACTCTCGCATACAGATCCATTCTCTCACACACACTTTCCTCCGACCAGCGCACCACGTTATAAGTTCACCTTAACCAGCACCATGTTTTCTGTGGTGGTGGCGGCGGGGGGAGGGAAGAGGCTGGCTCCCTTGGAGAAGGAACAGCCGACCAACACCCAGCTTCCCAAGCCGGCCATTGGCCCACTTGCCTGGCTGCCGCTGGCATTTCAACTTTCAAGCACGGCGCACCCATGATCAGTGTGCGTCTGCCGCCATGTTGTCTAGTGAGGCATACTTGGGACTACAGTTTGCAGTATGCCTCACTAGACAATATGGCGGCGGCCGCTCAATGCACATGGGCGCTTGGCATTTTAAAAGTCGGAGTGCCGCCGCCGCCGGCCAGGCAAACAGGCCAGCAGCCGGTTTTCAAACGTTCAGCAGTCAGGAACAAGGACAGGAACTACAGGCAGGCAGACCGGCCGCCAGGGGAGACGGGGGCGGTGTTAATTCCTCCCCTCCCCGCCCCCACCAAGCCGCAGCCGAAGGGGGGCTCGGCGGGTGATATAGTGCGAAGTCCCTTACGGCTTCCCCCTTTTGCTTCCCAGGGCCCCACCAGCAATTCTGCCCGCTGCGCCTTCGGCACAGTCACCACACACCGTGCGTGCATGGCACTATGGTGCCATACCATAGGCCAAAAAAAGGCATCTTCAGACCCTTTGTTTCTCATTTCCAATCCATGTCAGCAACCCCATAATGCACCAGCAGGAAGAAGACACGGCAGCTGAATTTTTCAGCACACGATCCCTCGAGTAAAGCCTCCCAACAATTAAGCTAGGCCCAGCAACAGAAAAAGTCACCAACCCGGTAGAGAAGCACCACAAAATTCCCATGCAAAGCAGTGGGAGGCATTGCATTGGGACTCCTGCATGCCTTAACTTATGGAGTAGATCCTGCTGCTCCATAATTCATGCTATCTCTTTACAGCAGATCTGGGTATCCATCATAAGGAAAATCCACCATTAAATTCCTGTTTTCTTTCTCACCACCTTTTTAAAGAGTTAGTTGGTACTCCTAAATGCTATATTATTTATCATTTTCATTATGTCTTCGGGGTTCAAAATGCAGTCATTGTCTAGCTCACTTTCACAAGCATGTGAGTGGTTGTTCTTGCTCCCATTTTACAGACGGGGAACTGAGGCTGAGAGCGCGCAACTTGCCCAAGGCCACCCAGTGAGTTCATGACTAAGACAGGATTTAAATCCAAGTTTCCCAGGTTCAAAACCAACTCCTTTTCCACTACAATACATTGGCACTAATCATTCTTTTGATAACAGCATGTCGGTATGGCATTCCACTGTCCATTCAAAATAAAAAATATTTATTTATTTTTTTAAACCCAGTAATTCTGCGCATAATTTCCTACTTCTCAGGTTAGTCAGTTGCTTTCAAACCAGACCTTGAGAGTCCTGTTTCATTTAGAAGCTCTGTGTATGTTTGTGGTCTCTCCGTTTTGCTACTGAAGGAAACCGGATCCATGGAATCTTAGAAATGACTAGAGCTTTTTGCTGCAAAAGCACTTCGTAAGGGGAAACTTTAATGACGGCTTCCTGTTCTCTTTCAAATACGAAGGCTTAAAAATAGAAACGCTAAGCACATGCATTGTATGGTCCCTAATTTCCTTGGGGATTTTTAACCCCTTTGCCAGATGCTGCTATATATTAGACACATACATACACACACGCGTGTGCGCACACAAACACACACACACACACACACACTATTCACACACGTGTGTATGTGTATAATATATACACACACTATGTATCCTTTAGCCACATTTTCTTTCCCTTTTGCCTTCCGCTCTAACAAATAGCACCACGTTCTAACACATAGGGTGTTTTTTGACAAAAGCCGCCCATCATGCATGTTGACACGCTATGCAGACCTGGAACATACATGATGGGTGGGTCATGGATGGGACGGTGCTTCTCTAAAAACGCCCATAGAGGTAAACCAAAGTAACAAGTACAATTATTTCAATTTGAATCAAACTACTCCACTTCGGTAGTGTTCGGACGAACAGTGTAAACCAAAGTAAAACTTCGATTTAATTAAACCGAAGTAGCTACCCCTTTCGCTATCATTCATGCAAACAGTATAAATAGAAATAGTACCGCATCGATTTCCTCCCTAGCTGAGACTGAGGTCACGACTCTCTTGTGGATAGGTATTCACACAGCGTTACTTTGGGTAAACACACCTGTGATGGTGGTGCGGCCCAGGGAGGAAAAACTGGCGAACACGGTCAAGGTTGAGTCGCCAAATGGGCCCGAGGCCGGGGAGACGCACAACAATGTGGCCAGGCACCCCGGCGTGGCACCCCGTCCACCGCAATGAGAGGCAGCCATGGCGGCGGCCAATGATGGCCAGCCGTGGTTGACCCAACCCGGGCTGACTTGATGGCCCAGGAACAGACATGACCGCCCGCTGTGGCCCAGCTGGGAGGACCTTGGCCCAGACTGTGACCTTAGAGTTTTTCCGAGGTCACGACCCGGGGCAATTCTAGGCCAACATCTGGAAGCACCTGCAAAAAAAAAAAACACTTGGGAGAAAATGGTCAGTCTTTGGGATTTAAAAAACAACTACTCCATCTGAGGCAACGTAGAGCTATGATTTCTACGCATTTCTCGGGGGGGGGGGGAATCAGCTGACTAGGGGTTCAAACCTGGCTCTTGTAAGGAAGAGGTTAACATTGCGATGAATTAAGTTTTTCCTTTTAAAAATAATAGCGCGTGCGCGCGCACACACACACACACACACACACACACTTTGATGAGTGTCTCTGGCTGCTTACCCTCATTACCTGCTCAGCGAATCTCCGAGCTGGGAAACTTGTGCTAAACTTTGCACGTGGGTGCAGGGGTTAAAATGTCACTGGCTGGGTCCTGCCAGAACCCAGCTGATGACATTTTTACCCCCACGTCCCGCTTGGGCGATTCTGCGCCAGGAGATTTGCCGGGCTAGGTAACTTGGGCAAGCAGCCTCTGATAGGTATGGACTATGGCTAAGATTTGTCCATGAGAAAATCCTTGCAGCATCTCCTCTGTCAAAGAATCCACACAGGAAGAGAAATGACAGAGTGTTGGGGGGGGAAGCTCTAGCGTCCGAATGAGGGTTGTGTAAACTGCAACGCTCATTGGGCGTCGGGTGTGGAAGCCAAAAAGTTGAGGGAAGGGCCATGACAGAGCTTGGACATAGACTGGAAGGCCAAGGATTTAAGTCTGGCTTATGAGTGAGGTGCTTGTATGGAGATTCAAATCCTTTAACGTTTTAAGATTGCTTTCTTTTTTTTCTTTTTTTAAAAAACGTTTTAGCCCAGTCTCAGTTAAGTCCTAGGGCGTCTTTAGAAACAACAAAGATCGGGTGTCAAAACCCCTAAGCATGTGTTTGGCCATTGTGTGTAAGCACCATAACGATCCCAACACCAATTTGGCCACCCGTTGAACGTCTGTTGAACACGCGATGTGAACACCATTGCATCGCAAGGACAGTTTGCATGCTCCGGCGGAACACGCGGCCAGCGTTGCGTCTAACGATATCACGCGGCGTGTTAGCAGGTACAACACGGGGAACAAGATGGCAGCGCTTGTGTGCTGAGATCGGGTGGGGAGCGAATCACCGATTTACCCCAAGCTGGGCTGTGCGTCTAAGCAGCGCCACAGGGTGAACGCAGGACCAAACTGGTGTTCATATCAAGGTCAAAACAGACATTCAGACACCCATTCATGTTATGTCTAAAGACACCCAGATGCTACTCTTGATTTGCATATATTTGTAAATTATTTCTTTCCATTTGAGAGTCACTGTCCCTTACTGCAGAGTCCAGGGGTTGAGAGGTGTGCCTTGACCTGCCAAGATGGACAAAGGCTTGCCAGGGGCTGTGGTTCTGCTGCTTCACCACAGCTGCCTACTGTCTGTGTGACTCCCACTGTTGTCTAGGAACCCAGAGAACTAGAGTTTAAGGCCTTTGTACCCTTGGTTCCTGTCAGAATTTGAGTGTTTAGGTGCGAGAGACTGATGGTGAGGTTCTCCTTATAAATGATATGGTCACTTGGGCTACCCATGAAGCATCAACGTTTCCTTGAAGAAGAGGGTTAGAGTTTGGCAAGGATTTTACTAGCATTACCTCCCATCTCACCCTTCTCTTTGTTGTCCTGAAAAGACAATGGGTGGATGTTTTTAGAGCCAGGCGCCTCCATCTGCTAGCCCAGCACTGCAAATTGGGCGTAAACCAAGCAGCTTGCCTCCAGCAACAACAGGCACTGTCTGTTGTTTGTGTTTGGGAGGATAAGATCAACAGAGCCGCTTTTGTCTCCCCCCGTCGGGGCAGGGTGCCTCCATTATAAAGAGGCTTTAGAATGTTGGAGGCGCACAAAGTGGCACTTTGACTAGTGGTAGTTGATGTCAGACCCGTTCTGGTCATTAGCCGCCGTAAATAAATGGCTTTTATTTGGGGCTTTTGTTGCGTGCGGCCGTGGTCAAAAAAGCAAATGGAATGCTAGGAAATATTCAGAAAGGGATAGAGAATAAAACTGAACATACCATAAAGCCGCTATTTAAATCAGTGGTGCGACTGCACCTTTAATAGTGTGTGCAGTTCTGGTTGCCCCATCTCAAAAACAAACAAAAAAATACAATAGAATGGAAAAGGTACAGAGAAGGGTAACAAAAATGATCAAGGATATGGAACGGCTTCTGTACGAGGAGAGGCTCAGTGGGTTAGAGCTCTTCAGCTTGGAGAAGAGATGACTGAGAGGGGATATTAAAGATGCTTATAAAAACATGAGCAGCGTGAAATGAGTAAATAGGGAGTTTACCCTCCCAAATAACACCAGAACCAGGGGATACTCTGTGAAAGTAACTAGCAGCCGATTTAAAACAAACAAAAGGAAGTACTTTTTCTGCTCGGCAAACAATTTGTGGAACATGTTGCCAGAGGATGTTGTGAGGGCCAGTAGCGTAGCTGGGTTTAAAAAAGGACTGGATACATTCTTGGAGGATAGGTTCATAAATGGCTTTTAGTCAAGTAGGCCGGGGGTGGGGGGACCACACACAAACTCTGACTGTTGGGAGCTGGGAGTGAGCAGAAGGGAATTGATCACCCCATTATGACCTGTTGGGTACGTCTATGAAGTGACAGAAGGTGGCCGCTGTTGGTGATAGGATGCTGGGCTCAATGGACCGTTGGTCTGACCCAATATGGCACATCTTGTTTTTATTATCTTCCTATAAATGTCACTGTGAGATACTCCAATCTATTTCTGGGATGACATTGCATAGTTGAGGTTCATGGGATCCCTTGACCTTCTGACCTTCACCCAACAGCAAGTCTTAGTCACCCGAAACACTCTACCTCCCAGGTCTTGAAAATAGGGACACCAGCCAATTCATTTTTGCAGAAGGGGCTTCTTCCAGATTATCCTGTCATTGGCCCTTTTTACATGGGCTGTGGCTGCGTGGGTATGCAGTGCACACGGGCCCGTCCCCACGCATGGTGCAGCCTCCGTTTTTCCCGATTGCTCCGTGTGTGGGGGGGTGAGTGGGGATGTGCGTTTTGTGAGAGCGCGCACGCACCCCCGCTCACCGGCCGCGGGATTTACATGAGACGATATCACTCACGCCCCACACGGATCCGCCACGTGGGCATGAGTGGTACTTTCTCGTGTAAAAAGAGCCATTATGTCAACCGAACACCCTCTAGGATCTGGCTTTCCATCCTATCATTTGCTTGCTAGATGAATTAGCTCCAACAGCAGTAGCAGCTAGACCTGATTGCTAAGGCTGTTTGTTTTGCAGGGAACATGCAGCCCCCCGATGTTCCTGATTTAGAAGGGCGCCTCTAGGAACTGTTTAGTAAGCATTACAGTGAAAAACGACTGACACGCCCTCCCTGGAGGAGCAGAAGTTGTTTGGTGTTTTTGTTTTGTTTTTCCTTTTCAGTGGTGACGGTTTTGACAGTTCAGCCCATTGAAAGCATGCTAAGAACCCAAAAGGCAGCAAATCCCAATTGAGGGCGGCTGCGGTTTCTCTGGATCCATTGCCATCAGATGCTTCTGCCAAGGATTTTCTCAGCTTTGCCTCAGTCAAGACTCAGATTTTTCCAAACTTTAACCCACAAAGCTAAGCAGATAACAGAGACCGTTTGCCTCCCCCCTCAAAAGAGCATTTGTCTTGGAGCAAAACCAAGTGCCCACAAACACACGTGGACCTGCCAAAATTCCGGTACACAATCCGGTAACATTGGGTATTAATTGGCATCTGATTCATGCCCAAATGTGCTACTCGATTTACAGTTTAATTTAGGGGTGGGACACCGGGGAGAATACCGGATACCAGATTTACCGATATCGGATCTCCCAGGTACCGGATTTACCGGTATCGGCATACCCGATTTTTAACATTGGCCGCGTTACCGGATTTTTTACATTGTGGCTATTGACTTCATGGCCGCAATGTAAAAAATCTGGTACCGCGGCCAGTGTTAAACATCCGGTATGCCGGTACAGGAAAATATTGGATTTCTCGGTTTAAGCCGGTACACCCAAATACCGGCATTATCGGTTCTCGGGAGAACCGAACTTCCCACCCCTACTGTTTATCATTCTGATTTTTCCAACTTCCATTATCATATTCTCCCCCCCCACCCTTGATTGCTGTACTAATTTACCATTTTCCGATCGCTAAATCTGTAATGGTAATAACCAGCATTTTTTATTTTATTTATTAATAAAATATTTTTATCCCGCCCCTCCTGCCCACAGGGCAGCTCGGGACGGCGAACAACAAATTAAAAACAATAAAAACAGTTTAAAAGTTAAAAATCTCATATACAGGGAGAAAAACACACACAACCCCATATGCAGGGAGAAAAACAACCCCCATTTGGGGGTAATCGTGTGCCCCGCTCAGTATTTGGATGCCAATTGGACACTCAGTCTACTTGAAAACATGAGCATTGTCTGCGGATAGCAAATGCCCTCCCCGTATCGGCCATCCCCTTCCCTTCATTTACCAGATATGCAGTAATTCGGGCCTCTAAATTCTTCTGAGAGTTTCTTCACTTAAGTGCCGTCTCCTTTCCCCTTTTATCTGACCTGCTCTAACCCTCCAGTGTCATGGCATCTCCTTTTAAAGGGTCAAAGTATTGGCAATCCCTAAGGGGCTAGACTCACTGCACCCCAAAACCTAGGATCTAGGTCTAGGAGTCCCCTCTTTCTAAGCCAAAGGGTCAGTGGCCCCTCAAAGATGCGGTAGGGAACCGAGGGCCCGGGGGGGGCCTAATGTGGCCCTCAGCAAATTTTTATGTGGCCTCTTTCCAGTGCCTGGATCTGGCCCCTGGATCAATCCCCTACCCCCAAGCACTAAAAAACTGAGCTCACGATAATGGAGCAGAGAGCATGCACACAAAGGTAGGGGCCAGATCCATGGTCCAGATCTGTGATGTGCACACTCCTCTTTGTGAATAAACCTGTTAAGCACCCCCACCCTCTATGTGGCCCTTGGAGCTTATACTAACATTCAGTGTGCCCCCCCCCCCAGGACAGAAAAGGTTAAACCTGTTAAGCACCCCCACCCCTGCTCTAAGAGTTAGAGAGAGATTAAATCGTGCTAGACGAAGAGACTACTCCAGCTGAGATGGGATCCTCCCATCTCCCATGTTGGGTATTTCTTTAAAGCAACTAAGAGTGGCCACTGTCAGAGACAGGATACTGGGCTCAATGAACTATCGGTCTATCCCAGTAGGGTGCTTATTTCGTATCTCCTCCCTGGGGCTTAAATGTCTGTGTGAAGCAAGGACACACCTTTTTGCGAAGGGACAGGCTTAAATCGAAGCGTCTATGAAAAGAATACATCTTTACCAGGGTTATTAATCACTGCATTAATCCTCCTGAACTGAAATTCAACTATGTTTGTGTCTAATCGAGTGGAATCTTCCCCCATCTTAAACATCCGGTCCTAAGCATTGTGACCGCTGTCATGGGATTGGGGGCTCAGTACCCCCACTCTAGGCTGTTATGGCTCCATTTCCCTGGCTTGCAGCTCTCACTGGATCAGCTCTCTCTCTAGAACTGATTGAGTCTGCAAGAGGAGAACCTTCTTGTCACCTTTCAGCCCTAGTGCTTCCCAGCACAGACTCTTTCTCTCTCTCTAGGTTCGTCTGTGTTTGTAAACACAGAATTAAGCCCAAATGGTGTCTCTCCAACGTTAGGGTTAGCAATTCCACTGGACTCTACGAAGTTCAGTAAAAAGTAGTTTAATGAATAAATCATGAATAAGCATGCAGTGCAAATTATACTCAAGAGTGCAGAAATGAAAATAACCACCAATAACGCATTCCTATCTGTACTTGGATTCCCCTGATTTAGGCTGACCCTAATCCAGGTCCAAGGGTATTTCAGTTCATGTCACAGCCAGCGATGGAAAGCATGAACGGGTACCAGTCTTTAGAGTTTCCAAAAGGCCTTAATTCGTAGTTCCTTCGGTGCAGCCTTTCTCTGGCTGGTCAGATAGGCTGATCTCAACCAACTCTGAGAGATAGAAAGATTGCCTCTGCTTTGCCTTGTCTCCCCCCGTAAGTATCTTTCCAGGGTCCTTTGTTTGATTTTCCCGCCCGGTGACTCTGTGCTTTCAGTCACGTCCACAGGAAGAAATCCATTTGCAACTCAGTGGTCTCTGGCTAGTGTCTGCAGAGGTGTGTTAGGCTTTTTCTGAATACACATGCGGCATGACTTTGCATTTCTCCATTGCATGCAGTGAGTTTACAGTTCTCAACTTTCACATTATATACATGTTTAATCTTTATGTATTTGTTAGACCTGTAGTCTACATGTAGCCCAGTATCTCCTTTATGAAAACCGCTCACTCAATTGAGTGCCCCTCCCTATTACTAAGTAACCTTTAATGTGTTAGAATAGAGTGTAAAACCACAGGAATTCTCTGTAACGTTGGAATCGCCTTGTGAGCTGAAAGGGAGCATGCCCGGGACTGATTCAGCCCAAGAAAACAAGGATCCACTGTCTTGGCTCTGACCCAAAAGGAAAAAAAAAACCAAATTCTAGGGAGTGTTCGAGAGAGCAATAGTGTTTGTCTCGTTTTGTAAGGCTGAAATAAAATTTTCGACTGGATTCTGCTTTTGAAGTAATCTGGTCGTTTCGACCGATCCAGTGAAACGTGAAGCAGAATGCATTCCAATTCCCGTTTCTCTGGATCGGCCGGAACCGTTTCGTCCCTAGGATATATGCGCACGGCGGCGTTAGCCTTCCTGCACATGTGCAAAATGCTGCTTTGCTCATGCACTGTATCGGCTGCTGCCATTTCGTGCGTGCAGACTAGCTGGCAAAATTCCTGAAATTGCTGGAGTTTAAGCTACTTCTACAAGTCCTCTATGGGGCTGAGATCTGGGGTTTCTCAGTTAAGTCAGAGCTAGAAACATTCCCAAACTGACTAGTTAGAACGTTACTATGGGCGCCACTCTGCACACCTCTGGGCGTGCTCAGAGCAGCAGCGGGTGTATTGCCAGTTGGAATGAGGGCTATTTCGAGACCAGTCTCGTACTGGTCACAAATTATGGCTATGCCTAGCGAAAGGTTGCCAAAGCTTTCTTGGTCCAAAATGATGCTTTCAGATCACAATTTTTTTGGAAGGAGACTATGCTCTGTCTGGTTAATAGATTCGGTTTCTCTCTGTCTTTTCTCTGTGAATATCCAAGAGCTAAGGTCAAGGAACTGGATGTTTACAGACAGAAGGACCTTGAGGCCATTAAACCGACAAAGTCCGCACCATGGTACAGATCAATAAAAACACAACATCAGATGGTTCACTATTTAGGGGCTCCTTACAAACTTCATGCTACGAAAACCCCTCACGCTTCTACGCTTTCATCTGACGCCTACAACAGTTCTGGGCGCAGCCTTTCTCAGGCTGGTCAGATAGGCTGATCTCAACCAACTCTGAGAGATAGAAAGATTGCCTCTGCTTTGCCTTGTCTCCCCCCTTAAGTATCTTTCCAGGGTCCTTTGTTTGAATTTTCCTCCCGGTGTAAACACAGAATTAAGCCCAAACGGGGTGTCTCCAGTGTTAGGATTAGCGATTCCACTGGACCCTACGAAGTTCAGTAAAAAGTAGTTTAATGAATAAATCATGAAGATATAACAAAAATATTTGTTTGTAGATATAACAAAATCCCGCATGACTTGCTTTTTTGCATATGTGGCACTAAGACTTTAGAAAATTTCCCTCATTAAGTGCCCACTCTCATTAAATCTTAGAATAAAATTGCTTCAGCCCCTATTATGGGGCAGATCTTTTGGGGATGACCAATATAAACTGAAGTACTTGCCTGCAACCCCAGATGATTGTACTATAAGAAAAGTGGTAAATTTTGCTCATGCGTTAATGGTCCAGCATTGTAGAAATTATGATAAGCCTCGCTAGGACTAAACCGTAAGATCTATTATTATAGATAGTTTCAGTTTAATGTTTTAGTTTATGTATATAAACATCTAGCGTTAAAACGCTGGATATGTTTATAAGTAGGCTACCAATCTGTATATCACATCGGTATTTTAAAGTTTTAAATGGATCTCCCGTGGAAATTGGGAAATATATGTGGTGGTGTATATATTGCAAAGACTAAATGGTCAAGTCAATAAAGTAATTGATTCATTGACTGAGATGACAAAATCCTCTGACCAACAGTCTGATGGGAACTTATCTGTGTGCCGAAATTTCGATCACTGTTCCAAAAACATGGAAAAGTTCCACAAAAAAACAAAAGGTGTGTGAAAGGTCTATTATTTCATTGGTTTGGGGGACCCTTGGATCAAGCTCAACCCTACATTAGGCTGGTTAGAGTGTCCTCTTGGAGCTTAGAGAAAGTAGGGTTTGCCATGTTGGCCAAGATATAGGCAATAAGACAAAATAGTACAGTGATCTCTTTTATTGAACCAACTCCAGTTGGTGGGAAGCTTTCAGACCTTACAGGGTCCTTCTGTGTAACAGGCAGCTTCCTCTCCTTCTCTGCGAGAGACCCGAAACTCCCTCATGACTGTGGAAGAAGTTGTGCTTGATGTATGGCCATGCTTAGAATGAGGCTGCTGGAAATGCTCTGCCCCCTAAATGCTTAGAAGGGTAGTGGGCTGGCTTGTGGGTTTGAGCGGGAGACCTGGGTTTCCATGTACGCTCTCAGGGCTGCTTTGAGCAAGTCCCGTGGCCTTTTGCACCTCATCTTTCCCATCTGTAGAATGGGAAGCAAATAGCTGGCAGTGAGTGGGCAGTGCCAAACTTTGCATCCAGCAACAAGGTGCCAAACTGGGGCGAGTTTCCTGGTTGTGGCATTTGCCTCTGGCCGATTTCTAGGAACGACCCTTACCCTGCTTTATGGGGGAATTGAGGCCTAGGGGAGGTGCTGAGTGAATGCTAATGAAAATCACTCTGGCAGTTGCAAGAGAACTCTCTTTCTTTCCAGAGGTGTGAAAACAGGAGGCTGCCAGGCCTGTCCCTTTGAGTTGTGGGGTGCATGTCGCACTCGGGATTCAATACTTGGGTTACAGCAACCCAATACTTACTGCATCCATGTGCGCCTTCGAAGGAGCCAGCTGGCTTGCTCGCCTCCAGTGATGCTTAGCCACTCTGGCAGCCAGCTTGATTCCATCAGTGCCGTGTGTGAGTTTAAGCCCAGTTTCAAATCCCTATTCTTCCTTGGAAGAATGCAAGGGTGGGGTAGGGGTGGGGGGATCCCTCTAAGGACCCTGTGTCATTTGCTGGCATTGAAACCACAGGGGGGTGGCGAGGGGTTGATTTTGAGACATGCTTGCTTCATGACAGCTAATTGGTAGGCCTCTAGAGTAGGACTCCGCCTTTGCAAAGGCCAGCACGTAATCTCGGCAACAAGATTTTTTAAGCAAGCAAGCAAGGAAAGCAGAACAGATGGGCTGGCTTACTTCGACCTTCACCGATGTTGCCTCTTTTCCCTTTGCTAGAAGAGAAATATGTCACGATCCAGCCATACACCAGCCAAGGGAAGGACGAGATCGGGTTCGAAAAAGGGGCCACCGTGGAGGTCATCCAGAAGAACCTGGAAGGATGGTGGTACATAAGGTAAAATCCTCCATGCTGGCAGACTTCTCGGAGAGCCCAGGGCCTTTTGTCAGATTTCAAAATCTTTCCATCTAGAAAAAGCAAAGCAGAACTGTTTGTTGTTCATAAAGTATCCTAGGCGGAAACTTGAGCAAAGTTTACAGGTCAAAGAGCCGTGTTGTGTATTGACTTCTGTAGATTAGATCTGAGGAGTTTGGGTTGGGAATCCTTCACCGCCTACCCCCAGTAATCACCCAGACCTGAGTGATCAAGCAGCTGTTAGTCTTTGTGACGGAGAGGTTTGACTGTATTTGCAGCGGTTGAAGTGAATCTCTAAAGTTTTTATGGTGAATCAGATTTTTGCTAGGGTTGAGAGGTTGCTTTTCATCTGTCTGAAATAGATGGGGGAAGGATAGCTTTTGGGGTGGTATTGTGGTGGGGATCAAAAGGGGATCTTCCTGTCAGGTATAGCATGAATCATCTTGAAAATGGACTGATTCAAGTAAAACCGCAATCACAATGGTGCATTTTTGTACCTGTACAAAGGAAAGTTGCATTTGCAGGCACTGACTCTTTTGTTTTCACAGGTAGAACGGCATGGGGAAATCTAGATGGGCCGCTCTGGGGGTGGGGAAGTAATAGCTCACAATAGCAGTGATTTGAAACTTTTCCTTCTGATAGTCATTTGCTGGCATGAAGCTAGAAACGTGGTCTGTGTATATCCCGACGGGCATTGATTCCAACAGAGATGGTTTCTTTACCTTTGTTTCTGTGGCACCTAGGCCAGTAGGCACCCTTTGGAATGTGCACCTTGGGCTGCTAAGATAATATGGGTGGTTTTCAAATTAGCGTCTCTCAGATTCAGGGGAACCTGAAGATGGGAGTTTCGCTTGCGACGTTTTCTAGTTGGTGAATAGAAAACCGAGATGCACAGGATAATAGCTCAGAAGATGTATGAGCCATCTCTCCCTCCTGCTCGTCCATGTGCACATAGACTAGATTGTTTGCTTTTCTAGTTGGATTCTGCTGCCGCTAAGGCACCAGAGCTCTGAAAAATGAGGAGAAATTCAGAGTTTGGAAACACGCTCCATTCTCCGTGTGCTGTAAACACCTTCATTGTCTTCTATTCAGCCCTCCCGTCAAGACGAGAAATTAATAGCTTGAAGTCCTACAGGAGTGAGGAGACTCCATGGTTGAGCACGGAATTGTCTATGCTTGGTCAAGTTCCATTTTCCCTTTTGTAATAAAGTTGAAGGGCCGGGAATAGAGTGGATGCTGTTTTGGAGGGGGGGGGGCAGTCTCCTTCATGATCTTTTGGTTTATTTTAAAACTCTTCTCCTTAAGAAATGGATTCTTATTACTAAATAATAATCCTGCAAAGGTGGAGGGGAAAGCGTCCTCTTTCCTACTTTGATGTTTTGTGCAATCTAATTTGTGTGTTGAATTAACAGGGAGGCAAAAGACCTGATGTCAAGCTTTGGAGACCAGCAGAAGAGACTTTTGCTTCTAGTCCAGGCCAGCACCTGGGGGGGGGGGGGGGGGGGCAGACTTAGATTGATTTACTTTTATTATTTATTCATTTGAGGCTCAGGATATCTTACAGCATAAGACATACAAAAAACTTTTTTTTTTTTTTAAATGAGAAAAAGATTGAGTTTCAGATTGCACTGCTGGCTTTCAAGGCCCTGAAGGGTCCAAGCCCTGCTCCTGGAGCCTCACGCTGATAGCTATCTGAGCTCAGAAACCAACCGTCCACGGTTTGGGGATCCCGCCATCGTACCTTAAGTCGGTGGGCGATTAGGCTTTTGCTGTGGCGGACCCCTCCATGTGGAACGCGCTCCCTCCAACGTCCATCTTGGCTCCTCCCTCCTCACCTTTAAAAAGCACCTGAAAACTCATTTATTCTCTAGGTGCTTTTACGATCCACCGCCGGTTCCCCTTCGTGTAGTCTGTCCTGCCCCTTTACCTTCCCTTTTGAAATGGTTTTTAATTGTTTTTATATTTGTATGATTGTAGCGTGCACTGCGTGCCATTTAAAGGCAGGGGAATGCTATAGAAATAAAATTATCATCATATAACATTCCAATTAAGAATATAAGGAGCTGCCTAACTGAGTCAGACCAATGGTCTATCTTAGCCCAGTATTGTCACAACCTGACACGGCAGCAGGGTTTCAAATCCTGCTCTCTGGTAGAGGCCTCACCCAGGCGTGCTACCAGAGATCCTGATTAAAACTGCTCCGACCCTATCTCCAGCTGCTGAAGGCCTGGCCAAATAAGTTGGACTAATAATCAGCCCCGTTTATCTGCAGACCTGCCTCACCCTCCGGGTCCTGGACCGCTCTCTCTGGTTGGCCGGGGGCGTCCCTCCTTGAGGTTTCCCAGGTGTCTACTATGAGAAGGGCATTCTCGGTGGCTGCACCACGGCTGTAGAACTCCCTCCCACCGGAGGTCTGCCTGGCCTTAAACCTCTCCTCTTTCCGTAGACTGTGTAAGACCTGGCTATTCCGCCAGGCCTTTGGTGAGGGAGACGGGTGATGGGTGGTTGGGTTGGGATTTTTTTTATTGCTTTGCTTGGGTTATTTGAATGTTTAATGTTTGTCTTGTTTTTATATTTTTTATGCTGTTGTGAGCCGCCCCGAGATGCGGAAGCAGGAGGGGGCGACTTAAAAATTTGGTAAATAAATAATAGCCTCCAGGAAATGCTCAGCCTTTGGCGAATGTCCAAAGGAAGGGAGTTTCATAGCGGTGGAGCACCTACTGAGAACGCCTCTGCTGCACAAGGGCATTTTATATGATGGGACTGGGGCGTGTTACTGTGAATTCTTGATTTTTCTCTACGGCCTACAAGGGGCTTAGTGTGGCTGCCGATGGCTTGACTCTGATTCTGAAACCTTAACCGTCCTTTGGCCGTGCAATTCTCTATTGCCGAATAAGCAGCATATAACCCCTTGGGTGGGCTTTTGTCAGCAGCAATGGAGCCCAAGGCCTGTAGCTCTTGAGGCATGGTCCTCTGCTGCTTGACGTAAAAAGGTCCAAGTCCTTTTATCAAAGAAGCTATAGCAGACTCATGAGCTTAGACCTGCTCGGCCACTAGAGGGGGACAGAGCGTCGGTAGCAAATCGTTTTCGATCGCTGTCCAAATTATTATTAAGTACTTAAGTAGCCCCAGTAATGTACCTGGCACCGAGTCATCATTAATTTAGAGACCGCTCCCTGCTCTGAGGGGCTTAGGAGAAACCAGAGAGGGGAGGTGACTCGGAGAGAGGGGAACAGCAGGAGAGATGGGTACATTCACAAAATTGTGAAGTTGCAAGTGCCCGTGTTTAGCCGAGTGACAGGAGAGAAAGGAAAAGAGACTGGACCGCTATCTGTTGGGGATGTTGTAGCTGCAGACATCCTGCATCCAAGCAGGGGGTTGGTCTAGATGACCTTTGAGGTCATTTCCAACTGATTGGGTAAAAATAGACGTGCATGAGGCGCAGTGGCTACCCCTTCTCGACCCGGACCATGGTCGGTTGTGGCACTGAAAAAATCTGCCCACAGCCAGAGAGCCGTCCTGCTGTCCGCACGGCCCGGGGAGCCGTCCGCACGGCCCGGGGGAGGGCCGGGAGCCCGACAACCAATGTGTAGATGGCCAGCCCTGCTCCCAGCAACCTGCCCCCAGGCAGCCACGGTGACGAGCCGTGGCAGACGCTGGGGCGAGGATGGCGGGGCTGAACGCCCTTAGCCTTGGCTGCGTCCTCTGAGACTTTCCGAGGACATAGCCCAGGCTAGCCGCCTACCCGCCCCCGGGAAGTCCCAGGCTAACATATGGCGGCGTGTCAACACACATGCTGCTGGTGGGTCCCACGCCAGAGCGGCCCGTTGTCACCTGTGGGATTTTTTCCTTTGATTCTCTGACGTGGCAGCAAAAAAGGCGAACGCTGTTTTGGCTTGTATAAACAGCAGCCTCGTTTTTAAAGACGCAGGGCGGGATTGTTCTCTTGGCGCTGGTCAGCCCTCTTCCAGAGTACTGCATCCCGTTTTGGGCGCCGAACTTTCAGAAGGCTCTTGCCAAACTGGAGCGGGCTCAGAGGACGGCAGTGAAGATGATCAAAGGGCTGGAATGCAAAGCCTATAATATGAAGGGAGGTTTTAGCCAAGAGAAGAGAAGTCTAAGGGGAAACCTGGTGACCCATTTTCAAAGGCTGTTACGAGCACAATGGCACCCAGCTGTTCCCTAGGCCTGTGAGGATAGGACCAGAAGTACTTGCTTTAATTCGAGATCTGCTCCTGGAGCCTCCCCCGATCTGGGCTCAGAAACCACCCCCCGTTTGGGGAACGCACCGTCGCGTCCTCAGTTGGGGGGTGATCGGACTGTGAAAGTGGAACTTGCTCCTTCCAGATCTGCCTCCGTTCCTCCCTCCTCACCTTTATAAAGTACCTGAAGTCTGATTTATTCCCCAGGATCCACTGCCAGGGTCTCTTCCTCCTTTTTTTGCTCTTCGCTCTTTGCCTGCCCCTTTTTAAATGGTGCCTTAATGGATTTCGATTTTAAATCAAGTTGATATTGTTTTATGAGCACTCCAAGCGCTGTTTGATGTTGGGGAGGGTGATGCTATTAGAAATACTATTGTTTTTGAAGTGGGGGGGAACAAAAGATTTAGACTAAATACTAGGGAGAATTTTCTAACCCTAAGGACAATTAGCCAGCGGGACAGATTGCCACAGGAAGCGGTGGAGTCTGTTCTTGCTGGAAGCCGTTAAAAATATGGTTGATAAACACCGCGTAGGGACGGTCTAGGTGCACTCGGTCCTGCCTTAAATGTAAGAGGGTGGACTAAATGACCTTTAAGACCCTTCCCTCCAGTGCTACGAGCTCGTGGAATGATTTGGTGGGATCATGTCTAGCTTTGAAAGGGAAGTGATCCAGTCCCCGAGAAAGCCATCGGCACAGCGGTTGCTACTAGCCTCTGCATGGCAGCTTCTCTAGAGACCAAGGGCTGCATCTACATTAGAGATGGAGTAGACTCCATGCTACCCTCCCATCCTAGAGCGCCTCGTCCTATTACTAATGCACACTAGACAGGCAGCGTTGAGAACTTCACCCTGCCGTAAGCGATGGGCATCCAGTCTGGCTACGGAGCGCATCAGTCTCCAAGCCTGAAAACCTTTTTTCCCAGGATGCAGTTCTGTTAAAGGGGCACTCACCCCACTCCTTTGAACAACACCTCCCTTGTATCCAGCAGCATCTGATTCCAAGCCTTTGCCACTTAAAAAGCTTCGTTGCTTGTTTTATGGCAGTGGGGGTGGGAGAGGAGGAGAGAAGTCTGTGGCTGTGTCAGTTTTGTTCCGGAGCACAGAAAATAATCGGGCCCTGTTTCCAAAAGGAGTAAGAAAATACCAGGTTTCTCCTTTTTTTAAAAATGGGGAAACCAGTTTAAGGAAATTCCTCCCTCCCCAGGTTCTGCCTTAAAAATGGGCTCATGCTCCACCTTAAATATGGAATTCCCCCAAAATTCGAGGCCGTGTGCTGATCCTCATTTCCTGTTCCCTCCCCCTGCCCCCCCATTTGCTTCCCTCTGGAGTAATTCCAGGGCTCTGGAGCTGGAAAGCAGATGTTAAGGGCTCAGATGCACGGAGGCACTTTTTTATTTTACTCTTTTTAAAAAAAAAATAAAAAAAAAATCCTGTGGCTTGAATATAAAATATTTTTTTGCTTGTAATGTTAAAACAAAAGCAGGTGGTTGTTGTGTTTTGTTTTCAAATTTCAGGGCAGCCAAGCCTAGTGTGGTAGCCTTCCAGTTTCATTCCAGTCTCTGCTGCACCAAAACGTCTGTGCCGCTCCGTGATCTGCTCCTAATAACACTCAAGGAGCTGTTTGTCTTGTCAGATGAATCTTGAAGACCTTTGAGCTGGGGTCCTCATTACTGCTTCTGTTGAGCCCTGCCATGGATCTGTGCTTCAGCCTGCTCCCCTGCCTGGCTTGCGTTACGGTGCTTAAGGAGCTGGTGTTGCAGTCCCCTATTTGGAGGCTGGTTTGTATCCGTTAGCGTCGTCTGGAGAATATCAACAATCTGGCTTCTGCTGATGGATCAGGATGGTCCCTCCAAGATGCTGACTGGGGCACGCACTTATCGGCATGCCGGCTGTTTGGGGGATTTTAACGTGCCCCAGAGCCGCCTCCAGGGAGCCGAGCAGCATGAAGAGCGGAGCATCGAGGTGCTAATAAAGTGGGACGTTGGGAGAAGGCCTGAAAAGTCTGGACATGAACCCAAGGATGGTCTGATAATTCAAAGTGAGAAAGATCAAGGAATGTCAGTGTTGGAAGGGACCGTGAAGGTCACCTAGTCCAACCTCCTGCTTGGATGCAGATTGACTTCAGCTACAACACACCTGACAGCTGGCCGTCCAGCCTGTCCTTGCAAACCTCCAGCGATGGAGAGAGCCTGTGGCCTCCCCAGGCAACTTGTGCCGTTGCTGCCCAGCCATGACTGTTGGAATTGTTTTTCTGGTATCTAACCCAGTTATGGGGCCCCTAAGCGCAAGGGGGAGAGGTATCTCAAAACTCTTCTGCCAGGGTCATCCACCTCGCCCGTCGCTTCGACCACGTGCAGCCCCTCCTCCTCTCTTCACTGGCTCCCCCTTCCTGAACGAATCCTGCACAAGCTCCTAGTCTTCACCTATAAAGCTCTTCACAACCTTGCTCCCCGCTACCTCTCTGCACTTATCGCCCTCCATACTCCAGCCCGTGCACTTCGCTCCTCCTCTGTCCCCTCTCTCGCCCTCCCACGCCTCCCTGACTCCCCCAACCGCCTTCGTCCCTTCTCCCTCGCTGCCCCCCATGCCTGGAATTCCTTCCCTGCCCACATCCGCCTCGCCCCCTCTCTTCGTACCTTCAAATCCCTCCTCAAGACCCACCTCTTCCGCTCTGCCCTCCCCGACTCCTCGCTCCCCTCCCCTAACTCCTGTTGATCCCCTCCATCCAGTACAATCTGTTACCTGAGCTCTGTGTACTCATATCCTCACCACACGGACCAGCCAGCCATCATTCTCGATGTAACCAAGCCAAGCGCATGCACCTGGGACCTCGCATCCTCGTGAATGTTACACCCCTTGTCTCTCCCTCTGTTCCCTTCCTTCCTCTTCTCCCCCAACCCGCATCTCTCAGATTGTAAGCGCTAGGGCAGGGACCGTGTCTATTCCATTGCTTTGTAATGCACCAGGTACATTGCTAGTGCTATATAAATGCTTGCTAATAGTAATAATAGGGAGAGGGCAGGGCTTTACTCCTGAAGGCGGGGCAACCCCAGCTTTCCCATCCTCTACCCCTCTGCAGATCAGCAACTCAACTAGGAAGGAAGGTATGAGGGCAGGTGGGGGCAGGGCCAGTCCCAGTGCCCAGCTCATAGAGGAGATACTCCCCAGGGCTCTGCTGCCAGCACTCTTTGATAGTGAAGTCTTGCACCCCAGATCTTGGCCAGAACAGCAGTGGGAAGCACATGGACGGTTTCTTTTTTAAAAAATGGGCGAAGGGCAATTTTTGACACAATCTGCACCCATGACCGGTCTCTTATTCTTCTCCTGTTTATGTGGATCTTGTTTGTTCAGTGCCTGGTGCACTCTCTCTCCTGCTCGATTTTAATTCCAGCAGAAGAAAAATTGGCCTTTGCATCTCTGGGTGGAGAGTCTGCCAACCTCTAAGAATCCCGGCAGAATCTAATGCAGTGCAAAAAAAAAGAAAAGAAAACCTAATAATTTCCAGAATTGCATACTGTCATGGGCAGTGGCCCCAGAGGAAAGCCATATTGTGGCACGTGGAAATCACCGGAGTGGATTCAATTCCGGAGACCTAGCTGCGTATCCCCTGCATGGAGAAGACTCCAAGGCAGGCTGGCGCACACCTCTCCGGGGTAGTTGTAGCAGTTTCCACTCCGTCTTCCCCTTGATTATAAGATTTCATTAACTTGCCACTATTCATGGAAGCCAAGCCAGCCTTTTGCTCTTCAAAGGCTGCTCTTCCATGGTCCATGGAAACAACTTGATTAGATCTTTTAAGAGCAAAGTAACTTTTCTAAACTCCTAAGCCTAGACCTTAGCTCCTTAACTTTCCAGCAGGAGTAGGGGAACCTTTTCACTCCCGTGGGCCCCTTTGAAAATGAGTATGATGTCTGTGGGACAGTTACGGGTAGAGAGCGTAGGTGCTTAAGGAGAGAGCTCTCAATGGTGGAAGGAAGGGGAGAGTCCGTATTGTGCATCTATGAAATCGATGTATCTATGAAATCGATCTATCCCCTAGGGATGGGACTGTCGGTATCGGATTAATCCGATAATGTCGATAATTGGCAATATTGGATTCATCCGATAATACCGATAATATTTTTCAGATCTTTAACCTTGCGGCCATTTTAACAATAGCCGCAATGTTAAAGATGCAAAAAATCGGCAACGTTAAAAAACTGATATGCCAATACCAGTAAATCCGATACTGATAAAACCGGTAACCGATAACTTGCCGATAGTCCCATCCCTACTATCCCGTGTCCTTGGACAAATACCCTCAACTCGTTGCCAGAGGAGGCATTGAAAGTCAGCACCATAACTAGCTTCAAATGGAAACTAGATGAATTCCTAGAGGGTAGAACCATAATCGTCTACTAGTTGGGGCTTAACCCCCTGGCCACTGATAGTTGTGAGTGGTTAGCCGGAGATGGGTCATACCTCCATGACCTGTTCTTGTATTTAGCTGGCTACTGTCGAGTTCGATCAGCCACGGCCATGGGTCTGATCTAGTCTGGCACTTCTTATGTTCTTGTGTTCTCAATCTTTCCGTGCCTGAAGACAGGAACTGGATTTGTGGGTCAGATCCAGGAACTGGAAAAGCCTGACAGGACGAGGTGGGGGCGGGTAGTGGAGAAACCGAACCAGTAGGGATTTGAAGGTTAGGAGGGAAGAATGAATGTGTTCAGGGTGGGAGTGCCAGGCATAAGGAGCTAAATAGGAGAAGAGGCAAAGAGGGTTCAGGGAGCAGGGGACTCTTGTGGGCAGGTGAGGGTGGCAGCAAAGCTCTTGGGTGGGAATGTAGCAGAAACCAGTGCAGAAGGAGAGGCCCACCCTTGGCTTCTGCTCAGCACCTCCAGTGACATCAGTAGCTGGTCAGGGCACCTTGAACGAGAGCAGAATCTGTCCTGAGCCAAAACTCAGTTAGCCAGAATACTCGCATAAGAAGGAGAGTAGGTGCTGGGTCTCCTATGCTGTCGACTCTCCCGCTTGCTTTCTAACAAGTCTTTAGCAGCGCTGAAACAAGTACCCGCAAGAAAGGGTACACCCGTCGAAATCGCTAATTACACACACATTTCTCCTGGATGTTTGCTGTGACATCCTGAACTTTCAGCGCTGAAACAAGTACCCAGATCTCAAACATCCGGATCTTTGAACTTCTGCATAGAACTTCTCCCAGAGCTTTTGTGTGTAAAAGGTTCTCCTGGTAAACTGCTTTGCTCCAGGCAGCTGTGGTCACTTGGTTTCCATGGCAGCCTCTCACGTCTACAGCTGCGGCTACTTTAGGCTGCCTCAGGGCAGTGTGTGTGTGAGGAATGCATTCAGGAACTGCCTCAGGGTAGTGTGTCTGTGTGAGAGAGATTAATCCGGAAATTACTTGTGAACCCAGAAGATTGAAAAATCTGGAACTTTAATGTATGTCTAAAAATGCCTCCTATTCAACCTGGCAATTTGGGGTACTTTCTGGTAGGGCTGAAGCAGCAACTCCTTTTTCCTCTCCACTATTTCATTCCACCATTTCGGAATTCCCCGCAACTTTCCACAGCTTTTCTGCTGGCATTCCGCTAATTCGGAAACTGTTGGAACNGGCAACCCCAGCTTTCCCATCCTCTACCCCTCTGCAGATCAGCAACTCAACTAGGAAGGAAGGTATGAGGGCAGGTGGGGGCAGGGCCAGTCCCAGTGCCCAGCTCATAGAGGAGATACTCCCCAGGGCTCTGCTGCCAGCACTCTTTGATAGTGAAGTCTTGCACCCCAGATCTTGGCCAGAACAGCAGTGGGAAGCACATGGACGGTTTCTTTTTTAAAAAATGGGCGAAGGGCAATTTTTGACACAATCTGCACCCATGACCGGTCTCTTATTCTTCTCCTGTTTATGTGGATCTTGTTTGTGCAGTGCCTGGTGCACTCTCTCTCCTGCTCGATTTTAATTCCAGCAGAAGAAAAATTGGCCTTTGCATCTCTGGGTGGAGAGTCTGCCAACCTCTAAGAATCCCGGCAGAATCTAATGCAGTGCAAAAAAAAAGAAAAGAAAACCTAATAATTTCCAGAATTGCATACTGTCATGGGCAGTGGCCCCAGAGGAAAGCCATATTGTGGCACGTGGAAATCACCGGAGTGGATTCAATTCCGGAGACCTAGCTGCGTATCCCCTGCATGGAGAAGACTCCAAGGCAGGCTGGCGCACACCTCTCCGGGGTAGTTGTAGCAGTTTCCACTCCGTCTTCCCCTTGATTATAAGATTTCATTAACTTGCCACTATTCATGGAAGCCAAGCCAGCCTTTTGCTCTTCAAAGGCTGCTCTTCCATGGTCCATGGAAACAACTTGATTAGATCTTTTAAGAGCAAAGTAACTTTTCTAAACTCCTAAGCCTAGACCTTAGCTCCTTAACTTTCCAGCAGGAGTAGGGGAACCTTTTCACTCCCGTGGGCCCCTTTGAAAATGAGTATGATGTCTGTGGGACAGTTACGGGTAGAGAGCGTAGGTGCTTAAGGAGAGAGCTCTCAATGGTGGAAGGAAGGGGAGAGTCCGTATTGTGCATCTATGAAATCGATCTATCCCCTAGGGATGGGACTGTCGGTATCGGATTAATCCGATAATGTCGATAATTGGCAATATTGGATTCATCCGATAATACCGATAATATTTTTCAGATCTTTAACCTTGCGGCCATTTTAACAATAGCCGCAATGTTAAAGATGCAAAAAATCGGCAACGTTAAAAAACTGATATGCCAATACCAGTAAATCCGATACTGATAAAACCGGTAACCGATAACTTGCCGATAGTCCCATCCCTACTATCCCGTGTCCTTGGACAAATACCCTCAACTCGTTGCCAGAGGAGGCATTGAAAGTCAGCACCATAACTAGCTTCAAATGGAAACTAGATGAATTCCTAGAGGGTAGAACCATAATCGTCTACTAGTTGGGGCTTAACCCCCTGGCCACTGATAGTTGTGAGTGGTTAGCCGGAGATGGGTCATACCTCCATGACCTGTTCTTGTATTTAGCTGGCTACTGTCGAGTTCGATCAGCCACGGCCATGGGTCTGATCTAGTCTGGCACTTCTTATGTTCTTGTGTTCTCAATCTTTCCGTGCCTGAAGACAGGAACTGGATTTGTGGGTCAGATCCAGGAACTGGAAAAGCCTGACGGGGCGAGGTGGGGGCGGGTAGTGGAGAAACCGAACCAGGAGGGATTTGAAGGTTAGGAGGGAAGAATGAATGTGTTCAGGGTGGGAGTGCCAGGCATAAGGAGCCAAATAGGAGAAGAGGCAAAGAGGGTTCAGGGAGCAGGGGACTCTTGTGGGCAGGTGAGGGTGGCAGCAAAGCTCTTGGGTGGGAATGTAGCAGAAACCAGTGCAGAAGGAGAGGCCCACCCTTGGCTTCTGCTCAGCACCTCCAGTGACATCAGTAGCTGGTCAGGGCACCTTGAACGAGAGCAGAATCTGTCCTGAGCCAAAACTCAGTTAGCCAGAATACTCGCATAAGAAGGAGAGTAGGTGCTGGGTCTCCTATGCTGTCGACTCTCCCGCTTGCTTTCTAACAAGTCTTTAGCAGCGCTGAAACAAGTACCCGCAAGAAAGGGTACACCCGTCGAAATCGCTAATTACACACACATTTCTCCTGGATGTTTGCTGTGACATCCTGAACTTTCAGCGCTGAAACAAGTACCCAGATCTCAAACATCCGGATCTTTGAACTTCTGCATAGAACTTCTCCCAGAGCTTTTGTGTGTAAAAGGTTCTCCTGGTAAACTGCTTTGCTCCAGGCAGCTGTGGTCACTTGGTTTCCATGGCAGCCTCTCACGTCTACAGCTGCGGCTACTTTAGGCTGCCTCAGGGCAGTGTGTGTGTGAGGAATGCATTCAGGAACTGCCTCAGGGTAGTGTGTCTGTGTGAGAGAGATTAATCCGGAAATTACTTGTGAACCCAGAAGATTGAAAAATCTGGAACTTTAATGTGTCTAAAAATGCCTCCTATTCAACCTGGCAATTTGGGGTACTTTCTGGTAGGGCTGAAGCGGCAACTCCTTTTTCCTCTCCACTATTTCATTCCACCATTTCGGAATTCCCCGCGACTTTCCACAGCTTTTCTGCTGGCATTCCGCTAATTCGGAAACTGTTGGAACAATCTCAGAATCTGTCAGAACAAACATTGTTCTGCTATTTTCGCAGCCGGCAGAAGTAGCGGAATGCACGTCTCTATCGCACCGTGTCGCTCATTGCGGAAGAGCTTTTTCCATCAGAAAAAGTTACCGCAGTGGCAGCTTGCCGTTCCAGCCCTACTTTCTGGTATCTGAACAGAACCTGAATGGGTATCTGATTGATTGTGATACCATTTATATTTCCTCATCCTGATTCTCCAGCTTCTGGTACGGGATTTCCGTTTTTTTCTGGGTTTTCATCCCAAATTCCAATTGGAAAACGGTAAAGTGATAACCTGAACACAAAAACATCCAGTATGTTCAGGCATTGGGGTGATCAAATAGTATTCAGCTATGTATTTGGGTGCCCAAAATGGTACTCAAAAATGCAGGTATTGCCTGGGGGATGCCAAATGCCATTTCAGCTTTAACACCCTACCCCCAGGTACCCTGTTGTTTTAACCTTTTTATGTCCTGTGCACCAGGAGTTGAATCGTGCTTGATTCCCACTTAAGTTTGAGCACCTTCTCCATGCACCTTGAGAGGTTACAGGGAGGACAGGTTCCTGTGTAGCAAGTTAGGATTTCACTTTGGAAGGCCAAGTACATCCACACGCCCTTTCCTGGAGCTCAGTTGTAACCTGAAATCCCTCCTGAAGTCTCGGCAACAGCAGGAACTAGGGGAAGTAGGGAGGGGTGGGGGAACATTTTGCACAAAGGTTGGCTACAGAAAACGGACAGTCTGGGAAGGGTGCAACTGTGCAGCTGTCTGCTCCTGACCCACATGCAGGGGATTTGCGCCAATTCGATTAATCCTTCACATATCCCCGAACTTATTCCTTTCATTAAATAGAGTTTGCCTGTGGATTTTGTACTTCATCCAGTAACTGCTCCTCCTTTACACGGATCTAACTCTAGCTGCAGTATAAACTTTTCCCGTGGTCTGATGAATTCTGTAAAGTGATCTTTCCATAGGATCAGAGAGAGAGAGAGAAATCAAGAAATGTAGGGTGTGATTCCTCCCCCTGCAGGGAGATTGTACCGGCCACTGGACGTTAAGGACCTCTGGGCTGATTTGGCAATAACAAGACCTTTGCTTTGCAGAGGAGAGTTCCCGCATAGTATGAGAACTATCCCTGAAGACATTTTTGGACATTGCAGCTTTTCCCCAGGCTTCAAAACTCCAGGTTCAGAAGATTCCCGTGGGGAGGATTTAGACACCACCCCCACCCCTGCAACTGGAGGTCACCCAGGTGCCATTGTTAATAGCTGCGCAAAGCAACTCTTGTGCAATTTGAGACCCGGATTTGTAAGAACTCAGCTATCTGGGTTTTACAAGTCTGGGTCTCAAAAGAAGCAGGAGCTGCCTGGTGCTGCTGTTTACAATGGCGCCCGGGCAACTTCCAGTCGGGGGGGGAGGGGAAGGAGCATCTAAACCCCACCCCCCATGGGAGTTTGCTGACGCCAGACTTTTACAAAAATGCACTAAGTGTGATTGCCGGGGGGGGGGGGGGGGGGGGCGCATTCAGTTGTTTCACGCTCATAACGTGAGATGGGGGAGATATCCGCTCTGCCCTCGTCATGAATGGATCATTGTCTCCTGCAGGCCTCTCTCCTGGCGCATGTCTGCCCCCTGGAAGGGCGTGGAACCAATTCGAATGGTTCGCCCCCGGAGACTACTGGAACCAGAGCTGTTCTGGGATGCTCTCGGTGAGATACATTCTGATCTGGACGACCGTCTCATCGATGACCTCGTTGTGCTGTGGGACACCTTGCTGACGGAGGCCGTTGATTGGATGGCTCCAAGGCGTCCAATTCCCAGGCGGCGACAGCACCATAGGCCTCCCTGGTTTTCGGAGGGGCTGCGGGTGCTGAAGCGGGAGGGACGGCGGTTGGAGGGAAAAGTGGCGTCGTTTGCGTGCTGAAGCCGACAGATGTGGCATAGAGCTAGTTTACAAGCCTGTGCCGTGGCTATGCGGACAACAGAGAAGGAGGTTTTTGCTGCCCTCATAGCATCCGCACAATCCCGTCCAGAGGAACTGTTCTGGGTGGTGCGGGGGCTGGTCAGTCCGGCCTCCCTCCACCATGGAATGGTGTCGTCTTGCGCCCGCTGTGACATGTTTGGGGATTATTTTGCAGATAAAATCACTCGGATTCACCACAACTTCGACGCTGCACTTCTTGCAGTGGGGAAACCAGAGGTTATGGAAGCCCTGCCTTGTCCTAGTTTGTGGGATCAGTTTCGGTCAATGACCCCTACCGATGTGGAGGATGTTTTGGGGGCTGTTAGGGCTACCTGTTGTGAACTAGATCCATGCCCATCCTGACTGGTTAAGGCCTTCCAGGAGACAATGGGGCCATTGCTGGCTGGGGTGGTCAATGCCTCCCTTAGGGAGGGCAGGGTGCCAAGCTGCCTTAAGGAGGCGGTGATGCAGCCCCTGCTCAAGAAACCGTTGCTTGATGTTGACTCCCTCGCCAGCTATCGGCCAGTCTCTAACCTTTTCTTTTTAGGGAAGGTTATTGAACGGGTGGTGGCCCGGCAGTTGCAGGAGCATCTGAATCGTGTCGGTTTTCTTGATCCCTCGCAGTCTGGATTTAGCCCGGGTTATGGCACCGAGACTGCGCTTGTGGTGTTGGTCGACGACCTGCGCCGGGAATTAGATCATGGTCGTTCGGCCCTGCTGATTCCATTAGACCTGTCGGCTGCTTTTGATACCATTGACCATGAGATGTTGGTGACGCACCTGCAAGACCGTGAGGGGACTTGCGGAACGGTTCTTGACTGGTTCTGCTCTTTCCTGGCCGTAAGAACTCTGCGAGTGGTGCTTGGTGATTATTTTTCATCCTACCAAGACCTCTCGTGGAGTTGTGCAGGGTTCTGTTTTGTCCCCTCTCCTGTTCAATGTGTACATGCAGCCGCTTGGCGGCGAGGTGGTCAGGAGGTTTGGCGTGCGGTGTCATCAATATGCTGATGACACCCTTTACGTCTCCTTTTCATCGGACCCAGGCCTGGCAGTCTCGGTGGTCTTGGGCGTCTGGCAGCTGTGGGGGATTGGATGAGGGTGAATCCCGACAAGATGGCAGTGATTCTGGTGGGCAAGGCGGTGGGGGTGATGGCCCCGTCATTGATGGGGTCTGTCCTCTGCTGGTTCCCCATGTGCAGAGTCTGGGCTGCTCCTTGATTCGCAGCTCCGCTTGGATGTTCAGGTGGCGGCCGTGGCGAGGAGTGCCTTTCGCCAGTTTCATCTGGTGCGTCGGCTTTGGCCGTGTGTTTCAGACTTTGACCCGGCCACTGTCATCCGTGCTTTCTTCACCTCTAGGCTAGACTACTGTAACGCGCTCTACATGGGGCTACCCATGGTGACGGTTTGGAGACTACAGCTGATGCAGAACACAGCGGCCCGTCTCCTGGTGGGACCGGGCTGCTGGGAACATATTACACCAGTTCTTTGATCGCTGCACTGACTGCCTGTAGTCTTCTGGGTCCGATTCAAGGTGTTAGTGCTTGCCTATAAAGCCCTAAATGGCCTAGGCCTGACCTACCTGCAGGGCCGCCTCATCCCTCGAGTCCTGGATCGGCCCCTGCGGTCATCGAGAGGTGCTCTCCTCGAGGTGCCCCGAGTCTTCCGGGGGGCCGCAGGTGACTGCTCCATGACTGTGGAACTCCCTGCTGTTAGAGACCCGTTTGGCCCCGGATCTCCCCTCTTTTGAACGTCGTTGTAAAACCTGGCTGTTCCGCCTGGCCTTTGGTGAGGAGGATGGGTTGGGAGGGTTTGGTTTAGGGATAGGGTTTGGTTTGGGGGATAGGTTTTAGTCCTTCTATTTGGATGTTATGTTTTTAAGGTGGTGTTCCCTGTGGCAGGGGGGAAGGAGTTGAAGGTATATCCCCAGGGGTGGGGCCCTTTCAGAGCTGCGTTCCCTGTGGCAGAGGGAAAGGAGTTGAAGGTATATCCCCAGGGGTGAAACCCTTCGGGTGCCAGCCCTAGGGCACCAGACGAAGGGCAACACCCAAAATGTGTTGGCCGTTGGCAGGGTCCATTAGCAGGGCTGTAGCGGCTGAGCCCCCCCCCCCGTCATCACCTCCATCTGAGTCCCATCGCTTGAGAAGGAAGGCCTCGTAGCAGTTGGATATGTACAGCCAAACTGTTGTTATGGACTTGGTCCCTATTATGTGTTCTGATGCTGACTGGGAAAGCGGTCAGGAGGCCAGCAGCTTTGCTGGGACCATTGCCTTGCTGCCGTACACCCCTGGAGGGTTGAATATTGATGTTGTCTTGCCGACCACTAATATTAGTTTAACCAGCCTGGATTAAGAAGCATCACCCCCTGGAAGACTTTTCCTGCACTATTGAGTTTGGGGGGATCGAATCGGATGCGGCCAGAAGAGTTTTTATTTGCTCTGTCAATGGTCCTGAGAACTTTTAATTTAGTATCTTGATATTTGTCTTTGGTTACATTCGTCAGTTTTTTAATAGTTGTTTTTAAGGTTTTATTTGTGCAGGAGGGGGCAGGGGTATTAAACCTGTTTAAATAAATAAAATAAATAACCGTCTGTTTCATCTCCATCCCATGGAGACGGACTGCTAAATTCTCCCTCATGGCTTGTGAGTAAGAGTAACCTTATCCCTAACCACTTTCCCTTAAGACAAGAGAGAGCTTCTTTCTTCTCTGGTTCCATTTGTTTCAAGTTCATTACTACTTTAGTAGACTGTTGTGTCTCTACTTACAGACAGTAGATGAGTGGAGACCCACAAAGGCACGGCTCGGAAGCACAAGTTGGATATTGTTTCATCTTTTACACGACTCTCACTTAGCTATTGTGTTTTTGGAATGCGTTCTGTAACGATCTTTCCTTTCATTTTCACAGGTACTTAGGCAAGGAGGGCTGGGCCCCAGCATCGTACCTGAAGAAGGCTAAAGATGACCTTCCCTCTCGGAAAAAGAACTTGACCGGACCGGTGGAAATAATAGGAAACATCATGGAGATCAGCAACCTGTTGAACAAGAAACCATCCAGCGACAAGGAAACTCAAGCGGACAACGAAACGGCAGAATCCCACATTGCCAAGAAAGAAATTATCTTGCCCATCCTGTGCAACGACTCAAACGGCAACACCATGATGACACAAGACAAACAGGTTTTGAGGCTGGCCCAAGGTTCCCCAGCTGTAGCCAGGATCGCACCTCAAAGAGCTCAAATAAGTAAGACAATGGCATATAACTGGAGTTTGTCATTCCATATGAATTCCTGTTTGTTGGTGTGTTTTCACTATTATTATGTATATAGCCCCAGCAATGTGCCTGGTGCTCAACAATCGTTATTAGAGACAGGTCTCTGCCGCAAGGGGATTACAATCTAGGACAGGCAATGGAGAGGGAAACCTAGGGAGAGACAGGAATGCATCCATTCCCATCTTACAAATGGGGTTCTGAGGCGGAGAGTCACTTGGCCAAGGCCACCCAGGGAGTTCGTGACCAAGATGGGATTTGAACCCTGGTCTCCCGGTCCAAGTCTAGCACCTGATACACTAAACTATGCTGGTGGCACGCTACTTGCTGAAGGGCCCATAGCAGCCCAGCTCTGAGCGTGCAGAGGGTGAGGTCAGCCCAGAACTTAGTCTCTGAAGAGAGGACTTCAATATTGAAACAGTTGGGACGTCTGCCCATGTTGATTCTATAAAGGAATGAGTTGCTTCTCCCCAGTGGCCTCTAGAAAAGCAGATTACTAAATCTTCCCGGAGGCCCTTGGCACCCAGGGGCCTGTCCAGTCTCTCTGTAGAGCAGGGAATTGCATCCTAGATTTCTTGACTTCTTTCTCGTATCTGACGTGAATCCCTATGGGAAGTGAAAAGCTCCCCCAATGGCAGTCAGAACAAAGATGCCTCATCCTATCTCCTAAATAGGAGAGGCCCTTCTGCGCTGTAACCCCTGGGTTCTTAGTCTTTTGAGTTCAGAACCCAACAATAGACCTTGACCGCAATCCACCCAACCACTTTCTCTGGAGTAGTCCCATCGAAGCCCACAGAGCTACTCTAGAGTCAGTAGTTGGTAGACGGCAGCCCGTGTTATCTTGTTGTAACCGAGGGAGCCTAGGGGCTCAGATGTTCATGGCCCCTTGCATTCCAATGAGCCAGTTTTGGATCACAGCCCATGGGCTGAAGACACCGTCCTAGTTTTCCGGTTACCCACACACCCACCCACTAAAGTCTCCCTAGAACCTTACATATAGCTAGAAGAAACCACTGAGGTCTACACTACACACAGATAGTTTTCCAGAAGTTAATGTTAGTCTTGCACACCTTTCACCTGCCCTGTTGTCCCCTTTCTAAAGTTTGAGGAAACCTTGGTAGCTGTGGAGGCCTCTCTACTCCAGAGGAAGATGCTGCTGCTGATGCTGCTGCTACTACTACTAATCATTTCTATAGCGCTACTAGCTGTACGCAGCGCTGTACAGATACACATAACATAATGACAGTCCTTGCTCCATGGAGCTTACAATCTAATCAAGACGCAAAGACATAGGCAACTACAAATAAGAGTCGACCTGTGGATAATGGACTACAGGATGCAGGAATTCAGTAAGTTTATTTATTTCAGTTAACGTTGTTGAAATCAACAAGGCGATGATATGAATAGGCCCCGGGTTCATGATTTTAAAAGCGACCTCGAAGAAGCGCACCTTAAGGCAGGACTTGAATGTGGACAGGGAGGCGGCCTGACGCACCATCTCAGGAAGCCACATTGAGTAGCATCCTAACAGGAGTCTTCTGCATAAGCCGTTGTTGAAATTGCTACAGGGACATTGTGCTACTGGGCATGGAATGGGAGAGGTGGGAAATGGGAGGACAGAAGCTCCTGTAAGAGAATAGGGGTGGGTCCAGGAAATACCTAGTCTGTTTCACATGAGGTCTTCCCCCATGTGCCTGGCCTTGAGGCAGGGGATCTGGTAGTGGTGGAGGTGTTAGCTGTGCCATTGTCGTGGTCAGATCACTACCTCCTCCAGGCCAGTCTCCTGGCGTATGTTTGCCCCCGGAAAGGTGCAGGACCAGTTCAGTTGGTTCGCCCCCGGAGACTTATGGAAGCAGAAAGGTTTCTGAATGCTCTTCGGGAAATACCCCCCAATCTTGATGGCCGTTCACTCGACGACCTCGTAGCTTTCTAGAATACCATGCTGACTGAGACCACTGATGGAACGGCTCCTAGGAGTCTGCTTCCCAAGTGCTAATAGGACAGGTCCCCTTGGTTTACAGAGGACCGGCGACGGATGAAGCAGGAGGGACAGCAGCTGGAGCGACGGTGGCGCCGTACTCGTGCTGAAGCCGACCGATGGTGGCATAGAGTCCGTTCAAGAGCCTATGCGGTGGCTGTGCGGACAGCAAAGAAGATGTTCTTTGCTACCCTCATAGCGTCCGCGAAGTCGCGTCCAGCTGAGTTTTTCTGGGTGGTACAGAGGCTGGTCAGTCCGGCCTCCCTCCGCCTGGAACTGGAATCTTCCAGTGCTCGTGGTGACATGTTTGTCAACTTTTTCATGGATAAAATTGCTTGGATTCACCACGACTTCAACGCCGCACTTAACAGCAGCAGGAGAACCCGAGATAATGAATGTCCCACCTTGTCTGGTTTTGTGGGATCAGTTTCAGTGGGTGTCACCCACAGATGTGGCGGATGTTCTTGGGATCGTCAGAGCCACTTGTGAATTAGATCCATGTCCGGCTTGCCGTGAGACGCTTGGACCGTTGCTGGCTGGGGTTGTCAGTGCCTCCCCTAGGGAGGGCAGAGTGCCGGGCCGCCTCAAAGAGGTGGTGCTGCGGCCTTTGCTCAAGAAACCATCAGTTATTTCAGTTAACGTTGTTGAAATCAACAAGGCGATGATATGAATAGGGCCCAGGTTCATGATTTTAAAAGCGACCTCGAAGAAGTTGACTTCCTCACCAGCTATCAGCCAGTCTCTAACCTTCCCTTTTTAGGGAAGGTTATTGAATGGGGGGTGGCTCAGCAGCTTCAGGGCCATCTGGATTGGATCAGTTTTCTTGATCCCGCAGTCTGGCTTTCGTCCTGGGTTTGGCACGGAGACTGCACTTGTGGCTTTGGTCCCGCAGTCTGGCTTTCGTCCTGGGTTTGGCACGGAGACTGCACTTGTGGCTTTGGTCAACGACCTGCGCCGTGAGTTGGATCAGGGCAGACCGTCTCTTTTGATCTTACTAGATCCGTCGGCAGCGTTTGATACCATTGACAACGAGATGTTGGTGGCTCACCTGCGAAACCAGGCGGGAGTGGGCAGAATTGTTCTTGAATGGTTCCGCTCTTTCTTGGCCGGAAGAGCTCAGCGGGGGGTGCTTGGGGAGTGTTCATCATCTCCCTGGGACCTTGCATGTGGAGTTCCACAAGGTTCTATTCTGTTCTCTCTCCTGTTCAGTGTGTACATGCAATGCTGGGTGAGGTCATGAGGGGGTTTGATGTCATCAATATGCTGATGACACCCAACTATACCTCTTGTTTTCAGCTGACCCAGCAGTCAATGTTTGGCAGCTGTGGGGGACTGGATGAGGGTGAGCTGTCTGAAGCTGAATCCTGACAAAACGGAGGTGATAATTGTGGGAGGGGCTGAGGGGTTGGTGGCCCCCATCATTGATGGGTTTTAGGGATCGGCGAACGCAGTTTGGATGTTTGGAGTTCAGACCGAACTCGGTCTGTTCGGACGTCCGAACCAAACGTCCGAACTGAACTCTCAAACGACCGAACAGTTCGGTCATGTTTGGATGAGTTCGGAGGCAGGGAAAACGTCTTTCCAGGGCCGAAAATCAGGTTTCGGTTTCAGTTCGGTTTTGGTTTTGGTTTCGCTATTTTTGACTGTTTGGCCAAACTGAACTCGGCTGAACCAAACCATTGAACCCGAACTCGGGTTTCGAACCAAACGACCGAACATCCGAACTGCGTTCTGTTCGCCCATCCCTAATGGGGTTTGTCCCTCCCTGGTCCCCCAGGTTCTTAGTCTGGGGGTGCGCATTGACTCACAGCTCTGCCTGGATGTCCAGGTGGCAGCTCTGGTGAGGAGCACATTCAACCAGCTACATCTGATATGGCGGCTTCAGTCATATATTTCATACTCCGACCTGGCCACTATCATCCATGCCTTCATCCCTCAAGACTGGACAACTGTGACTGGACACTGTAACACGCTCTACGTAGGGCTAGCCTTGGTGACGGTGCAGAGACTGAAGCTGATGCAGAATGCGGCGGCCCATATTCTTACAGGGATAAGTTGTTGTGAGTATATAACACCGGTGCTCCATTCGCTGCACTGGCTGCCTATACTCTTCGGGGCCCAATTCAAGGTGTTGACTCTTACCTATAAAGCCCTACACTGTCTGGGGCCCACTTACCTACAGGACCAACTCACCCCACGGATTCTAGATCGGCCCCTGTGGTCAACTGGGAGCACCCTTCTCTAGGTCCCCTGAGTTTCTCGGGTGGCAATCATGGGGAGGGCATTCTCGGTGCTGTGGAACTCCTCCTGATGGCAGTCCATCTGACCCTGGACCTCCCCTCCTTTCAACAGCAGTGTAAGACCTGACTGTTCCACCAGGCTTTTGGTGGGGGAAATGGGTAGTGGGTGGGAGGGTTGGGTTGAGGGAGGATTTTAGCTCCATTTAGTTATTTTTATATTACTTTGATTTTCTATTGTATTTTATATTATATTGTATTTTATATTTGTTTTAAGATATTTGTACACTGTCCCGACGTGCCTTTTGCCAGGAGGGGGTAGGATATTAATTTTTAGTCATAAATAAATAAATAAATGCTATTGGTTTGCTTGTTTTTTTCCCAAATATTCATTTCCACTCTAATGCATACACATGTATACAACCACATATTGTGGTTTGGAACAACTGCAAAAATGGAACAGTTGTCTGGTATTTTGACTGGAATTCCAATTTTTGACTGAAATTCCATACAAAATGTTAAAGCCATTTGCACATGTGACAAATGGCGCTGCTCATAACCAAAATGGTGCAAATGGTCATAATATTTTGTTTGGCCCCATTGGAAATTGGGACAAATGATCAGACCAATTGTTAATTCTGATTTTCGATCAGACCAAACAAAATGCTTGGTTCCAACAGAATCAGAACTGGACAAAGAATTTCCGTTCAGCCCTAATACACGCACATGCACACACCCTTATGTTAGGCTGAAAAGACTCCAGCAGACTGTGCCTCTTGAAATGCTGTTGTCAGTGCAATCAAACTAGTGGTTTTTTCAGTGCTAGGAAATGACTGACATTTACACAGCACCTTTCACCCCAAATCCCTAAGCTCCTGACAAAATGTACAAACTGATTACAAGCTATGAGCTAGGTTCTTCAGACGACCCTATCAGAGCAAGCTTAATGCAGTATTTACAATGTTCCAAGTGAGTTACCTTACCTCATGAATCTGTTTTATGTCCTCAGTTTCCATTAATGCAAACTCATTAATTTGGCCAGAGATTGCTTTACCCATCAGTGGAATATTATCACAAATAAGGGACGTCTGGTAACCATAGGTACATAGTATAGTGACTGGAACCATACTAATAGGGTCATGTTCCCGAAGGGACCCAATTGGGTGGAACACCAACAGGGAGTTCTGAGAGAAGCCATTACAGACTTCCAGCTAAGCTAACTAAGAGTACAATCTGCCAAATTGTGTCTTGTAAAAGCAATCTGTATATTATTGAATGACAAATTCATAGAAAATCATTGAACAATTAATTACTGGAACTGAAATGAATAGGCGTGTTTTTATTCATTAATATTTTCTTCTGCCAAATAAATGAACAATTAGTCACCATGGGAAAAAACAATATTCTTATATCCATTTTTTACTCACATATTTCAGTTTGGTTATTTTAGACGGGATGTCCAAGAGGTAGATCGGGGTCTACGGGTAGATCAAAAGCTAGTCTCCAGTTGATCACAGTGTGGGAAGTGGGACCAGTCTCTTGGAGATTGCCTNCCCCCCCCCCCCCCCTCCTGTTCAGCGTGTACATGCAGCCTTTGGGCGAGGTCGTGAGAGGGCTTGGCGTACGATGTCATCAGTACGCCAATGACACACAGCTTTACCTCTATTTTTCAGCTGACCCAGGCCCAGCAGTCTCTGTGCTTACCTGGTGTTTGGCAGCTGTGGGGGATTGGATGAGGGCGAGTCGTCTGAAGCTGAATCCCAACAAGACAGAGGTGGTGGTGGTGGGTAGGGCTGGGGGAGTGGTGTCCCCCGTCATTGATGGGGTTTGCCCTCCCCTAGCTACTCAGGCCTGTAGCTTGGGGGGGCGCTCCTTGCCACAGTTTCCACCTGGACGTGTGGTATGACGGCTATGGCTGTATGTCTTGAACTCTGCTCTGGCCACCATCATCCATGCCTTCATCACCTCTAAACTGGACTACTGTAACGCACTCTACGTGGGGCTACCCTTGGTGACGGTCCGGAGGCTGCTGCTGGTGCAGTATGCGGCGGCCCATCTCCTTATGGGGACGGGTCATTGTGAGCACGTTACACCGGTGCCCCATTCTCTGCACTGGCTGCCTATTGTCTTCCGGGCCTGATTCAAGAGGTTGGTGTTGACCTTTATAAAGCCCTAAACGGCCTGGGCCCCGCTTACCTGTGAGACCGTCTCATGCCCTGGGCCGTGGTGCGGTCCCTGCGGTCGGCCGGGGACGCCTGACTCGAAGTCCCCTGGGTTTCCCGGGTGGTGACGATGTAGAGGACGTTCTCGGTGGCCGCTCCTAGGCTGTCGAACTCCCTCCCGATGGAGGCTCGCCCGGCCCCGAACCTTCCCTCTTTCCGATGACGGTGTAAGACCTGGCTAATCCATCAGACCTTTGGGGAGGGAGACGGGGAGGGTGGGTTAGGGTTGGGGGGGAATCATCCGGTGTCAGTTCTGCTCTTTTAAGGAGTTTATAAGTCTTACGTTTTATAATCGTGTTAAGTGTTCCGTTATATTTTAATTTGCTGAAGTGTATTTTAAATACGTTGTGAGCTGCCCCGAGCTGGAGAGAGCGGGCTACAAATGCATTGAAATAAATAAAAATAAATAAATAAATAGTGTATAAGTAAGAGAACAAGCACAGGGTTAAGAGAAGAAAGGTTCTTGGGATGTGATACAGAGAACAAACAACAAAGTCACATTTTCCTGGGTTTCGGCAAGACCATACGTAGTGGTGCGCTGATTGTGGGGTGGGAAATGGAATCCCATCCTTCAATCCGGTGCTAGATTCATTGTTACTTCATGCACAAGCCCTCCGCGTGGATCCAGGTAGGTCGCTGCTCTTGTTCTCTGCAGCCCCCTACCCCCATGCCTGGAACTTCCTTCCTGAATGCACTTGATAAGCTCCTTCCCTCCCAACCTTCAAATCCCTCTTGAAATCCTACCTCTTCCGCCAGGACTTTCCTAGCTACTCAGAGTCTCCTCCTCACCCCCCAAACTGGTGACTGATGCTGTCCTCTCGCCCAACATCCCTCCTCCTCATAACTAAGGGTGCTTGCACCCATGACACTCTTTCCCGTTAGTTTCGATCCTACGGGAGATTGAGCAATGTGTGCACGCGCCTTTTCTCATTCATCGGGAAAACTCCCGTGATTTTCGTCACGGAGGGGAGAGTAGTGAATTCCTTCTCTGAGAGCAACGTGAGCTTTGTATCATGTTAAATTGGAACTTGCGCATGTGGTGAATTTACTGTTAACTTCTGCAATAATTAGAATGTATAGAGGCTCACCTAGTAACGTGCATGGATCAGTTTAGTGTAATGACGGAACCCTTAAGGTCGCGTGACATCGCGCTGGCCCCAAAAAACCTCAGACGGAAAATAACATGGGCATGTGGCCCAGCAGTGATCTTCCATGATTCCTGCCTTCCGGTGAGATATGATCTCACCCGAAAATTGGCACACGTACAAGCGGCCTAAGTTAAGCATCGGCCCCTGCGCCGTCTCAGTTTCATGATTGTGTCCCCGTCTCTCCCATTGTTTCCCTCTCCTCCGTCTCCCTTCTTTTGTCTTTCCTAGATTGTAAGCCCCTCAGGGCAGGGACTGGACTCAAACTACTGATTGTACAGCACCAAGTACTCGGGAAGGGAGCAGAGACGAGAGCCTGCACACAAGGAGAGGGGACAGATCCACGGCACCCATTCATAATCTAAACCCTCTCTTTCTTGAGCACACCCCTTCCCCAACCTTGTATGTGGCCATTAGAGCTTGTACTAATTGTCAAAGTGTCGTCCTCCCCCCCCCCCCCNTGAGAGAGAGGTCTCTGCCCCAACAGGCTTACAGTGTAGGGAGGGGAGACGAGGGAGATAGGGAACATTGGGAGAGACAAGGATATGTTCAAAAAGCTGAGAAGTTTCAGGTGCATCTGCTTCGCTTAGTTACAGAGGAGATGGGGACACTGGGTGCAGGGTGGCAGAGGAGACATCACAGTTTAAAAACCTAAATTAAATGTATTTATTTTATTTTTTCCTAGGCTCTCCAAATCTAAGAATGAGGCCTCCCCCAAGGAGAGAATCCAGCTTGGTTAGTATTGATTTGTGTTATACAGATTTTAGCTGCTGTAGTCCAGTAACGTGTAGCAGTTTTGCAGGAAACCCACCCCCCACGAAGGGCCCAAGAAGAAAGGACATTAACACGTCCTATAAATGAGCAATGAAAAGGCAGAGTCTGGGATTTGCTCAGGGTTCCCTAGGGGTATTCCAGCGAGTCCTGGGCCTGCTTTGGAAAGTTTTGCTTTCTCTTGGGGCACTGCTGATGAGTAACTCTAGGCGGTGTACAATTTCAGAGAGGAGGGGGAGCTGGGCGTCCTATTGTGCACTAGTGTCTGTTCTTTGAATTGACGATGTCCTGTGTCACACACGGACGAGACACTCCCAGCTCTTCAATCTCGTACGTGAGGGGAGAGGGGCTGGGCCGAACAGAGGCTGAAGTGCTAATCCCCACTCCAGAGCCGTGTAGGCCAGGGGTTCAAGGCCTAGCTCTGTTTAATCTAAGCCATCCCAACAGATGAAGGCATCTGAGTATCCGTATACCGCATCCCGTAATGTGTGTTAACCTTTGAACGCCTGGAGTCTGCTTAAGTTGGATTTTTCTGGCCATGTAAGAAAGTTTGACTTATCAGAAATTCGACTTATGCAGACCGTAAGGAAATGAACCTGGAGATGGAGAAAATGGGCTCCGATTTAAGTGAGCACAGCTTAATTTTGTGTTTGTTTTTTTTAAAATGAATTGCTAGGGCCCAAGCCAACTCCAGAAGCTGCGTCGCCTTCTAGCTCCGAACTTGTCACAGCAGGGAACTGAAGCCTATTCTCTAGCTAAGCAACCCAACCACTGGACTAATAACCTGCCTCTCTGTAGCTGAATATAAAACAGGCAGGCATTCTTGCAATTTTAATCTGTATGATGACGAGTGCAAGGGGAGTGGGGCAGGAAAGTCATTAATGAAAGCCAAATAAACCATTTTTCTACCTTTCATCTCCATCCCTGAAGTGGCCAATATTGGCCTTTTTCCTGTTTTTCCCCCCCATTTTGGGGTGCATACTCCTACTGGGAACTTCTTGGGACAGAGCCCCCACTTGAATTTAATCCAGCAAGCTCCCCCCCCCAATTAAGTTTTACTGCAGTGTAGAAGAGTCGGCTTTGCAGCTTAGACTCTCAAGAAGCTAAATGATGTAGCTAAATAGTGATGGGATTAGAGAGGGGTTGATCCAGCTGCGGATAGAATACCAGGACTTAAGGGACTTGTCCCAAGGGCCAACTGGTTACACGAGGATACTGATAAGATGGAATGAAGCAGCACAGGATGGCGAGCTTCCTGTCTGCTTCCCAAATTCACAATCCCGCAGCATGTTTTGCTGTTCTCTGCGTGATGGTTGCAGCCTGCATGTGTCCATGCAAGTCATGGTTTTTGATTTACTGGACATGCTTCAGCCTTAAAAAAAACACCATCCTAATATCCCTGCACCCCCTCCGCCCGGCCTGGTCTGTGCTTGCTCCCAACTTAAAAGTGCATTCAAACAATCCATAAATGTAAATTATTATGAAAATGCACTTAAAAGAGCAGTATTTTCTGCCCTGGTAATGCGCATATCAATTAGCCGCATATACCTTTAAATATGCGAATGACATCATTCAAACACACAGGGGGGAAAGCGCATGAATCATTTATGTGCATAAAATTGTATTGTCTGAAAGTGGTCTGAGTCATGTCATTTTCTAGGGCATTAAGTTAGATGGAATACAAACCATCAGGAGAACGGAATCTTGCTCGGTTTCGCATCCCACAATGTAAAATGAGGGAAGAATGTACTAAAATATATTGTCTGTGGCTTGAGGTGTGTGTGTGGTGAATGACGTCGCATGTTTAGCTTTGGGGGGGGTTTAGAGAAATTGTTTGTTCTGAGTTGCGCGTCATGGGTGGCAGTATCTACCGCTCCGTGCTTCAGGTCAAATGTTGGCAAAGGGGAGTGGGTTCAAAAGAAGAAAAACGGTTTGGAAGACGAGACCTACTTTGAAGGGAATGGAGCGTGTTTAGTCTAGCAAGAAGGCCAACTGGGGCCATGATGACGCTACTCAAATATGTATAAAAGTTGTTGCCTGTCAACACGGTAACCAATTGCGCTTTCTGGTTGCTGACAGTAGAACAAAAAGAATGGGCTTAAATTGAAGGAAAAGATGGGGGGCCTCGGCCAAATGCAGCCCATGGGTGGTTGTTACATGACCCCTTCGCAGTTTCTGACTAGCCCCTAGAAGGGTCTAGTTCTTTTTCGGCAGCATGCCCTCATGATCTGGACCCTCCTTTGCCTGAGCACACCCCTTAACTACCCCCAGCCCAACCTCAGTGTGTCCCTCAAAACTTCTTCTCATTTCTAAAGTGGCCCCTGGGAGGATAATGTTCCGCACTAGGGCTGAATGAGTAGCCATTGTTTTTTCTCGTGAGAATTCTTGCGATTTTGGCTGCTGGGATCGATTTCCTGGTAATTGCCCAAGCCTGGGACAAATTCTCTGTGAGGAATATTTTTTTAAAAATCACTGCACATGTGCATATTACCAAGAGCCCATTTTGACCATGTGCAAAATGTCCACTGCTCTTAACCAAAATGGCAGAAATATCCATTTGGTGCATGCAGCATTTGTTTGAAGTTTGAAGTTGTTTTTGTTTTTTTTAAATAATTTCTTGCCATGCACTGAGTGAGAAATTGCAGGCTTCCTGGGGTTCTCAGCTTGCCCCAAGAGGAACCAAGAACCGGGATTTTGTCGAGTTTATTAAATTGGGTGAAATCTCATTTCAGTCCTATTTCTCGTCCTTGATCTATTGGGTGAATTTCCTAACCTTAAGTATCGTTAGACAGTGGAACAAATTACCAAAGTTATTGCTTAGATCTGGTGTGGGCAAAGTTTCCTAATCCTGAGAGCCAGGTTCATTCGCCACGGTGGGGCCAAAGACCCACATGCAGCTCCTAGAGCCATGGTTTGTACACGTCTGACTTAAATAAACCTTTCCTAGGACCATCTACAATCATAGGAGTAGGAGGGTTCACAGGAGTCCTCTCTAGCCCCCTGTTCCAAAGCAGGGTATCATGATCTTACTCCATTGCAGACAGATGCTTATCCAACTGGGTTTTAAAAACACTCGAGGAAGATTCCACTCTCTCCCTGGCAACTTATTCCATCATATAGGTACAGTTATTTAGTCTTGTTTTGCGGAAGAGAGGTGGACTATGGTTTCCATGCTCAAGGAGAGGTTGAAGGAGTTGGGTATGTTCAGCTTGGAGAAAAGAAGACAAAGCAGGGTATGATACTCTACAAATATTGAAGGGGCTGCCAAACCGGATGGAGAACAATGGTTCTATTGCTGTGGAGGCCATGGGTACAAGCTACAGCCAGAGAGATTTAGACTGAACATCCAACAAAAATTCCTGACTGTAAGGAAAATCAGGCAGTGGATCGGGCTATCTAGAGAACTTGTGGATTCTCCATCCTTGTGGATTCACCGCTGTCAGAATATTAGTGTGAGCAAGATGGCCGCCAACTCCAGCGTAAAACCCTTTGAACATGGAAGGCCGTGCGAGTTGAGTGCCTACTCTTGAGATCAGTATTGCTACCGAAGGTGTTACTAGAATTAAAGGCTGGCGATGTCCAGGGCGAAAATAAAATGTGGGATCCTTGGTGGCCCCATCCCCTCAGGACCTCCTTTTGCAGGCCCCTAGAAGTGGTCATGTTTGTGGCCCCATTGGGAGGGAAGTGGGCCAAGGGCAGTCATGCCAGCCCTGCTAGAATTAATTGTGTTTTGGAAAGTCGTCCCCTCATTCTTCCTTGTCTTGCTTACTTCCCTCAAAGAAAAATGAGAAATGTTTTTGTTAAGATGATGCAACCATCCTAACCCATCCCCAACCAACCCCTTCCTGTTTTGCCACAGGGATTCCAGTTGCCCAAGCCGCCTGAGCCGCCATCAGTGGAAGTGGAGTACTACACCATTGCAGAGTTCCAGTCTTGCATTTCTGATGGGATAAGCTTTCGCGGAGGGCAAAAGGCAGAGGTGAGCCTAGATAGTCCAGCCGTAATATTTGGCACCTGCCAAGCAAAGGCTAGCTAATGTTTTAAATGAGAAGAATCCCACAGCGTTGCTTCTCCATACTAAGGGTGGTGGTGTTTTTTTCCTCTAGGTGATTGATAAGAACTCCGGCGGCTGGTGGTATGTTCAGATTGGAGAAAAGGAAGGCTGGGCTCCAGCATCTTACATTGATAAAAGGAAGAAGCCCAACTTAAACAGAAGGACCAGTACTTTGACCCGGCCCAAAGTCCCTCCCCCAGCACCTCCCAGTAAACCAAAAGACAGTGAAGAGGGAACTGCTCCTGTGACTGTTTCTGCAGGAGATGCTGAAGACTCTCCGCATAAGGGTAAATATGAGGAACCGGAGTACGACATTCCTGCCTTTGGTGCTGACTCTGAGTCCGAGCTGAACGAGAGCCAGGGAGAAGAAGGCATGTTGGAAAAACGCCTGTTTCAGCCGCTCAAGCCTTCTCCCGCGTCATCCCTCCAGAGAGCCAAGTTCAGAGTTGGTGAGTCTTCTGAGGATGTGGCCCACGAAGAGGAGACGATTTATGAAAATGAGGGATTCAGACCTTACATGGAGGATACTTTATCAAGTAAAGAGTCTAGCGGAGACTCAGATTCCCAAAAGAGTGTCTCCCTGATCCAGAGGAACTCCCCTTGCTCCATTTCTCCCAAATCATTGCTCCTGAAACCCCAGTCTGACAAGAGCATCCAGCCAAACCTTGGGAAATGTCACTACTCCAGGAATGAGGAAACAAAACCCAGGTCTGCCTCCGATGCTGGTCTGTGTATCATGCCAAAAACAGGCCCAAAAAAGGATCCTGGGCAGAGCCCTTCCACCAGAGCAAAGCCAATGGTGAGGCCAAAACCTTTCCTCAGTAGGGCTGAATCTCAAAGCCAAGAGAGAATGGACATCAGCACTTTAAGGCGTCAGCTGAGGCCAACGGGGCAGCTCAGAGGTGGACTTAAAGGTTCGAGGAGTGAAGAGTCTGAAAGCCCTCCGCATCTAGCTTCAGAAAACGCAGAAGAATACTGCAGAAAAAGCTCAGCAGACTTCATTACATCTCCTCCACATGCAGCTTTCTCCTCTACCCAGCCAGCCAAGGCAGAGAATGAAAATGACACCTCAAAATGTTTCTATGTAACCACAGATGCTTACCAAAAAGTACAAGAGTCTGAAATCTGCTTCCCTGCCGGAGCAGAAGTAGAAGTGTTGGAAAAGCAGGGCAGCGGATGGTGGTACTTGAAGTATGGAGAAATGGAAGGGTGGGCTCCTTCCCACTACCTGGTACTAGCCGATAACCAACACGGAGACACCTCCGCAGCAGAGACCAACATCTCACTGGCCAGGAAACGACAAAATGAAAGTAAGTCAAACAGCTTGGAGAAGATCGAGAGGAGAGTCCAGGCTCTCAACACCATCAACCAGAACAAGAGAGCCACACCTCCCATCCCTAGCAAACCCCCAGGTGGCTTCGCCAAAACATCGGTGCCTGTCAAAATGAGGAATGGAGTCAGACAGGTAGCAGTGAGGCCACAGTCTGTGTTTGTCTCTACACCGCCCAAAGACAACAATTTGTCTTGTTCCCTGCGAAGGAATGAATCCTTAACAACCACAGACCACCTGAGGGTGGGAGTACGCCGCAATTCGTCCTTCAGCAACACAAGATCCCAGTCCGGTGACTCCACGATAAAGCCCACCGATCGGCCAGTTTGTGAGGAAACTGAGATCTCCTCCAGCCTGTCCACCCAACGGAATGGAATCCCAGTGTCCACTGTCCGACCTAAACCCATTGAAAAATCCCAGTTCATCAATAATAACCTCAAGGATGTCTATGTTTCCATTGCAGACTACGAGGGGGATGAGGAGACTGTTGGGTTCCAGGAAGGTGTCTGCATGGAGGTACTGGAAAGGAACCCCAACGGTTGGTGGTACTGTCAAATCATGGAAGGTGGGAAGCCATTTAAAGGTTGGGTGCCCTCAAATTATTTGGAGAAAAAGAACTAGTGTTGCAGTATCTTTTTTAATTCCCTAATTTATATCATTCCTCCTGTGTACATACGGAGGGGGGGAAATTGCACCATGGAAAAAATCTCTGCTCTCTACTATGTACATACAGGAATGATTAATTGAACTGCAGTGTACAAGGGGTGTTAACATGGCCAACTGAGTGGGTTCATTAAGCAAGGAGGAGGAGCACAGACAGATGCCTTTTTTTTTTGGTGAAATTTTAGCCGTCTGTGTGTAAACAGGGTATGTCCTCCTATATTCACAATTAGGAATGGTAGGAAACCAAAATGCGTGCCTTTCGCGATGTGTATATACCCAATGATGCATCCACTTGGGAGTTTGGTCCAGACTTGAACATTTTAGGATCCCTGCTTGTTCCCGTCTCCTTCGCATGGAGTAACCAAGGGAGTCCACACTGTGTGTTTTTTCCACTGCCTTGTTTTGTTAAATTTGCAAAGCAAGATGGGAAATTTTCCTTGAGAAATGCAAAGAAACTCTGACACCCTCAGATTTTTTCCCCACCATTCTCCACAATTGGTGGCTGTTGCAGAGTTAGAACCTATTCAATGTGGAGAGAGCGGGTATCTGTCTCAAACCGTGCTTTTATTGCCAAATGCCACCAATGACGTCAACAAGGCTTATCGTTTTTCTTTGTCTAGATTTTTGAGTTGGGATTCCAGGTGTTCTAAGGCCCTTCTGATAGTGCTGGGTCACTGCAAACACTAAGAATGAGAGATGTAACTTTTGTGTATAGTGTGATTGGCTTAAAACCTCTTGCCCCACCCCCCTCCCTAAGCTCAGAGTGGCTATTCCTCCAGAAGATCCAGGCTGATCCTCTTTCCATAGTTGGGATTTTTCCAAATTGTTGTAATATTGAAATATGCAAAATCCACCCCCATGCCTCCAAAGAGGGGAAAACACAAAACAACCAAACATCTAACTTTGGTTTTCCAGTGTCTGATCCAAACCAGAGCCCCTTCTCAGTAGTTAGAAAGGCCTTCAAGCGTAGAAGTTGGAAATGGCTGTAATCTTTTACAGCATCGTTGTTTACAAAGAGAAAAAAAGCCATGGAATTCAGTCTGCACAATCTTTAGTTTGTATATTTTTGGGGTGTGATTTTTGTTTTTTGTCTCTTTCCTGTGCAGTTTAGGGTTATTTAAAAAAAAAAAAAATTTGCATTGGTTTACCAAACATTACTTTCCACTTCATCAAAAGGAATAGAAAATAGTCTGAGAGAGAAATTCCTCCCCCCAGCTTGGAAAGTCCATTTGTACTGCAAGGAGCACCTGGGATTTTCAGACTTGGAGAGGTTTTAATAAGAAAGCAATTAGGCCAGAAATGTGACTAACCAGAAAATGTTGTCCGTCCCCCGCCTCCTCCCCTCCCCAACGCACACGCACACAAACACACCTTTTTGGTTTTGTTTGTGTTTGGTTTTTTGTTTCATGTTTATAATTTGAAAACACAGCACCTGGAGAAAATGGAAAAGATGCCACCGTTGGGAAAGCATTGGGTTAACGTTGTTCTTGAGATGGCCACTAGGCACTATAACTGTTGACCCCTAAATCCACAGGATGTGAGAGAAAGTTGTTACAATTTATCCGATGGCCTTTGATTATTTTCAGAAAGAACAATTGTCTGTTGTCTTTTTTGTTTAAGCACAGGACAACACTTTGCTCGGTTTTTTAAGGGGGAAAGGAAGCAGTCCTCGACGTTTACACACGAAGATCCCTTTGATCTCCCCACAATGCTTCGTACCAATTGTCCATTGGAAAATAAAGGATAGACCGATTTAATTAGCTGAAACCAAGGCTCGTCTCCCAGTTAGCACAATACTGAGTACACAATGGGGAAGTGTTTTCATCTGGAAAAAAAAAAAAAATTACACAATTTACACTCTGTCCTTGTCTTTGGTTTTGTTTGTGCGTATGTGTGCAATTTGGGTATTTTTGTTAAACACGATGTCGAAGGATCGGATTTCTGTAGTTTGCGGGACTATAATGTCGCATCCCTTCAGAAGGTGGGAAGCCATCAAGAAATCCTCGAGCGCTGGAAAGCAAGTTCTGTTACTGTGGTTTAGTCCACATGGAACAGGAAGCTAGCTTTGGATGTTCCGGAGGGCCTGTTGGGTCGTTTAAGTTGCCAGAGAGATGTATACACAGGCAACAGCCCATTTAAAAAAATACGTGTAGAGTTGCCTTTTATACTGCATCCTACAATACATACATCTGTAGCTATCCATGTAACCCCATTTTAGCGATGGTCTCTCCAAGGAATGACAACCTTTACCCATCATGCTTTTCTTCCTTTTCAGTTCTACTGAGATGGTAGTAGCTGTTGGAGCCTGCTGGAGCAGTTGTGAGATTACGATAGAAGTATTATATTCTTCTGCTGGACAGTATTAAATAAAGCAATACATAGAGTTATCTGCTAGATTGCAGTACTAATTAGTAGTGACTTAGTGACTTGTATTAATGATGACTATGATTTTTTTGAACAATAATGATGAGGAAGTGGTTCATTATTTTGAAATTAATGCACTTTAATGATTTTCTTTTTTTTTAAAAGCAACCAAAATGCAGAGAACTAAGTGCATTATTTAAAGATGCAGTATATCATTTTTGTTTTTAAAAAAGCACATATTTATTAACCAAATTAATTTATCATTATTTAACAAAAATGTGCTCTGTTTGTTTTTGAAGCTGTTATCTCCTGGAGAGGTTAAAAATGTCCATCTCCTAAATTGCCTGCATAGAGCCATTGATCTCTTTCCAAGTACGGTATGTGGCTTGGGTACCTGCCATGGGAAACCCACGCAAGTTTCTGATCAGAGAGCAAACCAATTAGAAAGAGTCCGACAGCATCCAGCTAAGCAAATGGTGACCACCCTGGAAAAGGACCTCGAGAGCAGTCGTTGAAGCCAGCATCTATTTTTCAGGTGCCCCCTAAATTTTCCAATATCTCCCAAATGCGATGGTCAAATCTTTCTGGTGCTCAGCCCTTCGAGGACAGGTGCTGAATGGAGTTGGATCTTGGAATTGACGGTCGTTGCTAAACGTCAACTACACAAACGTATAGCTCTCGGCTAAGAACCTGAATGGTTTTCCTGCAGACAGTACCTTGAGGCTGTGGCTTGCCCTGTCTTCAGGGATACAGCCCCTGTCTTAGCTGCAGCGTAGAACAATTTGTCCTCATGGTACAAAGCAGAATGGCCACTTGCAAGCGCAGAGATCTCGCATGTCACTTGTCAAGAAACTGCAGGGTTTGTCGATGATTGGTTAGATTGTTTAATCTTTCCAAATCCATGGGAGAAAAAAGGACAGGCAGCTGCACCATCACACTGTCCCATGCATAGCGTGTCCTGCTCGCTTGTTGGACGGGCTGTGTGGAATGATGGCATTTTAGAAAATACTGGAGAACTAGACTATAGGGGAACTAGGCACTTGAAACTGCTTTTTATCTATTTTTTAAAATCAACTAGAATTGGAGAAGATGACCCCTATTTACCGAGAGGCTTCTCAATAGTGTCTAAGTCCCATTGGAAAATCTACCATCTGTGCCTTTTGGAAAGAATCTTCCCCTTCCAGTTTTTAACTTGGTTTGTTTTACCGACTCTACCAAAAGCAGCACTGATTAGGGACAGTGTTTAAGTGTGCAGACCTCGCCCTTTCTTGGTTATTAATAGAAATCAATAGTACTGTGTTTTTTAAAGAAAAAAATTATATATATATATATTCTTGAAGCAAGTTTTTTAAAAAAAATAAAAAAATTCTTGAACAAACTAGTGAATAACCTATTTTGTGACGTCAAGAGGAGCCATCTAGTGGAAGGAGTGGGAGCTGCCATTCAGTCTGGATAACTGAGGTTGCTTTGTTCATCCGGCTTTCAACAACAACAAAAAAGTTAAAAGTTAATGATTGAAATCTCAAAAGTCAAAATGATTAAATTTTCTCTGAAATTTGAAAATGTGAATTTTTTTTGCTGTATACTGCAACTTTAATAATAATGAGCACTTCTGAGTTCGTTATTGAAGGTTTATTTAATGCCTGAAAAGCTTCAATTGCCATTTCTTCAATAATAAAAAACAAAAAGATATTCCCTGGCATCCCTGCTCCCCCTTTTGCCCATTTTAAGGTAACACCGTAAGCCAGCTTTATCTTTATGCTTTGCAAAATGTGCATTAAAATAAATACCGTGTACTGATTGATGTCTTCTGCCAAACCAACCTCGGTACAAAAGAGGTTGTGCGGTATTTAACTCAACTAATGCTCATATTTCCTTCAATTATAGCAAAGAATGGCTAGTTACGGGGCAGATTTTGCTCACCGTTTTACCCAGTGTAAATGGCCTTAATCCAGATTTATATGGGTGGGACTGAGAACGGAATTTGCCCCTAACAAATGTGGCACCAAATGATTTTCCGTAGCAATCTGTAAATCTCGACGAAGGCATTATATATTTTTTTTCTTAACCACTTTCAGATATTAGTGCAGCCTTATTTTATTGTAAGATTATACTCCTTGCTTTTTTTCCTCAGTTAAAAAGAAAAAAAAAGTTACTGCTTTTTTTTCCTTTTTTTTTTTAATCCTTTATGAGAAACAGAAGGGAATTCGGTAAATCATTATTTTCATATTACTAGTATTAACAAAGTAGAAATAGTCTTATTTAATTTTAGACCTCATTAGGTAGCATTTTATCATAGTTCATATTTCCTGTATTGGATCTTACCATTTCTTAAAATGTTTTGTTTTTTCTTCCAAATATTTTGCATTCTTGAGGGGAAAAAAACAACTCCAACGAGAGGATACGTGCAATATTCAGAGAGTGAACAGGCCCCTCAGACAGGACTTAAAAGTGGAGCGCGCAGTGTGATGGAAAAATGTGTCCTGTCGTAATTCTGCACTCTTAGGGAAACGGGGAGGGAGGGAAGGAAGGAAGGGGGGCGTGTCAAGTGGTGGAATGGTCTACGACTCTTGGTACAAATGGATTTTTGAAGATTTTTTTAAGATGATTGACTGATTTTGGTTTGGTTTTCTTTTTTCTTCAGACATAATCACATTGAGCAAAATAGGATCATGGCCGTGATTCTCAATCTATTTACTTGGACTAAGTGCGTTGTGGATCACAGCCCGTGTATGGAGTAAGCAAGAATGTCCTAGGTTAGGCCTGATTTCTACATTCTCCTTTTCATCATGGCATCTGTGTATTGTCCATGCATGATCGGTCATCCCGTTCCAGTATAACTTCCCCTTTTCTTAGAAAATGCCCTTGACCAGCTTCAAAATCTTTAATCATGTAGGGATCATTCCCACAAAGTGCCAAGTTCTGTTGTCTGATCCAGTGGATCGCTTCAATAGGCACCCACCTTTAAGTAATTCTATTGTAGGTGAGCAGTCCTATCAGAGTCAGTTGATAACATAAGTAAGGATCTTCACCAGGTAACCATGCTCAGAAATTTGCATGGTAGAGCCCATAGAAAGGGAAGAAATTTGCTTTCATGCGCACCCAGATTTGAGCCATTTCCTTCAGCAGGAAGCGATCCTTCTCTCACTGAAGTCCATAGGAATGTTCCCTAGAATTCAATGGTCAAGGATTGTGGCTTCAGTCTTCATTTTTAGGAATGTCTGAAATGGTTAAAACAAAGTCTTTGAACACTTTTAGATATTCACTATTTTGGGAGGTGACTCCTTGTCCACAAAATTGGACGGAATGAGATGGTTGCACTGAAAGGCAGACTACGTCTTCATCATGTGAAAAGCAAACTTTCGATCCAAAGCTTTTGAATTTCATTTGCATCTGAAAAGCTTGACGCTCAGAAAGGGTCTGATGGGCTACCAGTGGGAGGAAGTGGAAAATGAATTAGTTTTTGGCTCTGCTTTTTAAAAAAACAAAACAAAAAAACCCCTAGTTGCAATACTGGAGCATTTCTCTTCCCACCAGGTTTGTGTGCAATTTGAAAGCTAAATTTCAAAAAACTTCTCATTTCACACCCCACATAGTTTACGCTTCATGTCTCTGGGTGACTGCACCCCAGCCAAATCCTTCCACCTCGTAACTGTTGTCCTACTGCTTTTAAAACTGGTCTTAAAAACCTGTTGTGTTTTTTCATTTTGCATTTGAAACAAGAAAATTGATCTTGGATTACTTTGTTTAAAAACTCTTGCTAGTATCGTCTTCTTTCCAGACCGAAACTAATAGCCTATGTAACCTCAATTCAGTTAGAAGGTCAGGGTCTCCCAATCAGTGTAAATCAAGAGTCTCTCCTCTGATGTTACTAGAGTTACACAGAAACAGAACTGGTATACGATGAGAGCTTCCAAGGCCGTCAAAGCAACGTAGCTCTGCTGTTTTAAGTGTTGTGGGGTATTGCAAGTTTTGATATCCTTCAAAGCAAGCCCAATACTTCCATTTGAAAGGCAAACAGGCATCCGGAGCCACTTCACTGCTGGCTGGAGTCAGCCGTTTTAAATTTGAACTGGAGTCTCACTGCTGCTATCCAGGGTTTTTCTGGGCGCAAGACTGGTCTAGAGAACTCGGTAACCCATTTTTGCAGGAGAGCAGAGGGTACTGTATATAGCCTATGCATTTCACAGGTACAGCATAGGCAATCTTGAGTGTCTGTCAATATTTTCCTTTAGCGAAGGCATTTTGGGGAGAAGCCTAGAGACCAAAGCCTCGATCTACAAGTCCCTTATTCTAGCATAGTCCCATTTAAGCCACGCCGAGAGCAGTGGTTCTTGGCCCAAAATGGCAAAGGCATGGAGAACAGATCTGTATGTTTAAAACTCTCTTGTCTGTGCTTTGGGGCTCATCTTGTCCCGTTGTTCAACTACCACCTCAGTGACCACTTTTTAAAAAAATGTTTTTTGTTTTTGTTTTTTTTAAATGTAATCTTCAAATCAAGTACTGTACTTATGACCTGGGCTCCGTTTTTCCCCTCCTCGGCTGTAACTTCCCTCTAAATGCTAAACCATTACTTTCCTTGTTCTCAAAGGGGCATATATAATATTTGTGTGTGTGTTACGTTGGGTGTGGGAGAGGGTTGAATTGTTTTCATTGCTGGAGGGCCTGGTTTTTAAAAAAAATTCCTTTCCATTCGAAGATCAGAGCCATCATTTGGATTTCACAGTGCTCTCCTGTTCGTTTCCATATATCGTGCCCTTTGAGGGTTGGACTGCTGATTTTCAGCGAGCATTTCCCCTTAAGGATAGATCCTAGATAAGGGTAAGCCAGGCAGATTGGCCTCTTCCAGAGTTGGGCTGGTCCCACGCAGCATCCTCTAATTTAGCCTTGGGTTCAAGTTGGTGGAGAGTGCAATTAAAAAATAACAATTGGCTTTAAAGCTTCACACTGGGGTTTGTCGAGACCCATCCTTGTGCAAACGCCTACCACTGCCGTCCTGTATTGAGACTCCTGTTTGTTGCAGAATCAAAAACGAGGGGGTAATTTCTGTCACGAACAAGAGGTAACTGGATCACAAAACAGGGAAGGGTTGGTTGGATTTTAATTGGGAGGGAGGGGGAAATAGAGCCAGGGATATTTCTAGGACTATAATATAACTCAGTCTGAAACCATGGGTGCGTTCTCTGTAGTTTTTGTTTTTGTTTGTAAATCACTGCTGCGTGTTATACGTGTTTCACCACTGCCAAAGTCCAGTTTCACACTTTGTCATGAAAAATAGGACAATCTGTATCTTGATATGCACAACACCCACAGTGGGAAGGCAAACCATGTGTTGTGAGTTCTTTTTAATCAAGGAGGCATCTGTATTTGAGAGAGAATGACGGTTGAGGTTCATCAAAAGGTGGATGGAGAAAGCATGCAACAGTTTGGTTTTGGCTGGCTATAAACCATACTCTTCCTCTTGTCATTTTTATTGAACGAGTGAGGAATGAGAAACACCTTGCTGGCAGTTTGGGGGTTTGTGAACCCCCGTTTGCTTTCACAATTTTTCACCTACAACTTTAGGCCATTGACTTTAACACAGCATAAGTCTTAACCACGTGGCAACCCTGAACTATGCAAGCAGTTTAGTTCTTATTCATCTCTTACTGGTAATCTCTCTTTGAGGTCACCGAGAGAGGGGGCAAAAAAAAAACAAAAAAACAATTCGAGAGCCCAGACTTTGGACCTCGAAACGTGGCAAATTCTGTCTCCCTTCTAGAAGCACAGTGGGTCGAGTTCTGCCAGTCATCAAAGTAGAGTTCCGATTTCCTTTGGGTATGAGTTAAAAGTTCTCCAAAAACTGGAGGATTTTTAAGAACCAGCATTGAATTGTCCTCAAATGATTGGTTTGAGGACTAAGTAATTTGTGGAATGGCTGCCGTACAACATTTTTCCTACTAAGATTATAGAGCTGCAAATGGACAGTTACTGATTTATTCCCATACTCTGGGAGGGTTCGCAGCTTTCACTAACGTGCTGAAAAAAAGTGGGGGGAAACGATGTGTGAGTTTGGGTTTAGGAATCATTTTAGAAATGTCGTCTGTGTTTATTGTCCACCATCCTTTTTTGTTTGTTTTTGTATCCAGATCATCCTCTGCGATTAGTTGCAGTTTTGTTCTGACCGTCAAAAGTATCTAAGGTCTCCCTACAGATAGAAACACTGTCCTTTTTACATTGTAATCAAATCCCTGCTCCCACGTGAGGGAATATTTGGCAGCATATCACCAGGACTGAAGATACAATTTTAAATTCCCATCATCCTCCATTGCTTGCTTCTGCTGCTGTTGAGAATTAAGCCAGAATTTTCAAACTTGGGTGACTAGAAGCTAGGAACCTAAATGCCAAATTAGGCTTGGCTCTGTTTTTTAAGTAGCACTTATTGGTCAGTATCCCATCACTGAATCATACCTAATAACTTGGAAACACCTTGATTCAATAAGGGACTTTCTAGACATGGGTAATCACACAGAATTCAGTGGAGATTAGCCATGTGCTTCAAGCTAGGCATGAGTTTATACCTCTTACTAGAGTATGACTTGTGTGCAACTGGAGGTACGCACGGCTAGGCCCAAAACCTGTCTTTGCAAATTTTGGGCATCATGTTTTGTTGATGACTGATGTCTTCTAAGGAGACTGTAGCTGGCAGGTAGGGTTACCCCTGCAATGTGTCCGTCTAAAGTGGTGTTGTCCAGTATGATGTGGGTGGGGTGTGCCATTGTCAGAGAGAGAGAGAGAGAGAGTATGTTGGTGGCCAGAGGTAGAGAGGTGTGCAGCTGGTGTTTTGAGCGCAGAGCGTGTTTTTGTGTTTCTTGCTTGGGAAGGAGTTCTCTGGAAGTGGATGCTGTTTCTGTGGCAGCATAAATTGAAAGGAAGGATTGCGACGTACAGGTTTTTGTTTTGTTTTAAAGATGGGAGGCAGGAGGGAATCAATTTAGCATGCTTTGGGGAGAAGTGAAATAAAGCAATGACGGCACTTGTCCATCATCAAAGGGAGAAGAAAAAGGTTTAGAAAGAGAATCCTGTGTTTAAGAGTCACTTGTGCGGCTGACCTGTGATGGAACCCCAGTGTAGAAGTCAATGGAGTTTAATAAAGTGGTGGTGGTATTGATACCTCACATTCAGCAGGATTTGGCTTGGAGATTAGGGTTATTCTGCCACGGACTTCAGTGGAATTAACTGCAACATTGTATTTCTTTTGCCCCCTTCCTGAAGACCGTGGCCATGCCACTGTTTGCATGGAAGAACTGCTTCTACAACAGTAACTTGCCATGTGGAAATTGCTTGGAACAATTGATCTGCCCAAATGATGCTTGTGCCAATAAAATCTGTGCTTCTCTTTGATGACCCTAAAAACTCTTCTCTTGACACTAGCATCATTGTTGGCTATGATTTTTGCAATGGCTTGTGAAGTATCATTTCTGCCAGCAGCACAGAGCTGAGTTCCGATTCACAGTGGAGTTGGTTTTGCCGACAAAGTATAAGTAGCTTTGCTTCCTCCACAGAAAGATGTTTTTTGTTGTTGTTGTTTTGATGAGTAACTGTTTACCAAGAGGTAATATTTTCTATTTTTCTGTAAGCTTTGGAGTGAATCGGTCGGTGATCGATCATGCTTATTCAATTTGCTCTGAAATACAAAAGTAAATCCAGAAAGCACAAACTCAAGCTTCCCCCTTGCATCAAAAAGTGGACATTTTACAGCCCAGGGGTATTCACTGATATTCCTTGGTTCTAGATCTTTTTGCCTTCCCTGACTCAAATCCAGAATGGTGTGGTGGTCATCTGCAGACGACAAGCACAGTCATTATTACTGATACTATATCCAGACTAACTAACTTCTACTTGCTGACTCTCTCCAGAGTAGAAAACACGTTGGCTAATGCACGTAACCAAGAAATCCTACTTCCTTGTTCCGAACGTGCGACTCTTGTATTAAAAAAATGCGCCTGACTCAGTCATCACCTGGGCAGTTTCTGTTTTATTTGGTCTTTTAACACCATGTTCTGAAACGAGCAAGAGAACTTAGTTTCACCTATATAAACAATAATTTTAACTCTGCATAAACAAAAATTAAAATTCTGCAGGGATTAACTCCAGAATTCTGACTAAGTGGCTGGTGTTGTCGCATGCCCAAACTTTCCTCTGGCAGTGCCAAAAAATAGAATCCTAAATTTATATTAAGATATCCAAACAGACCTGGCTTAATCTTTCTGAGGTACAGAAGAATTCCAGTTTCCATTGACTTGAGTTGGAATTGCCGGCACTCAAGCCTTCTGCAGATGAGATCACTTCTAATTAGGGGCCGAACAATGGCTATTGTGAGCCTGCAGACAGGCGCACCAATTGGGGATTTCTTGCGTGTTTTGGCCATAGGAAGCCTAAAATTTGGGCGATCGGAGACGTATTCTTCTGGAAATTATTTCAAATCTGAGCAGCTGGGCACTCTGCCATGATAATGTCAGGTTTGGCATTTGGATGCTTGATTTAGCAGAATGATGCAAAAACTCCAAGCTTCGCAGCTCAATCTTGCAGGTTGTGGTTTTTTTTTAATCCCAGCAAGAGTCTGGGAAAAATGACGCTTGATAAATGAACTGATCTGCCAGTTTCAAACATGCCAAAGTATCTAGACTCCGTCTCTGCAGATTTTTGGCCAAACCATGCGCCATTCTGGTCAGTTTACCATAACTTTCCCTGTCAGCACTCAGATTTAGCGGTCTGTGCTATTTGGAGGGTAGTAGTATCTGAAAACTGCAGCCCCTCCTCCCAACTATACAACTCAAAATTTTGGAGATCTCTGCTATTAGAACAGGATGGTATCCTTAAGGCTGCTTTTACATATGACGAAAATGGGTTCTTATAAGTGCTCGAGATAATACCAGGTGTTATAAATGCGGGTGTTTTGTAACATGTGAACGCACTATTCTCCTTTAATGCAGCGACATCTCGCAGCTTTGTAAGACTCGGTAAATCTTACAAGGCTGGGAGATCTCGCTGCATAAAAGGGGGGAATAGTGCATGCACACATTACAAAACTCCAGCATTTATAACACCCGATATTATCTCAAGCACTTATAAGAACTTATTTTTTTGCATGTGTAAAAGCAGCCTCTGGGTCACGGGCTTTATCGAAGTAGAGCCTTGTGCCGGATACAGTCTTGTGCAAATCCATATGGAGTGCGTGCATTGCTTTGAGAGCTTGGGTCATCATCAGTGGCTTTCCAAAGTGTTCTCTGTTTTATTTACAAGTTCTTGCAATGTGAAACTACACTATTTCATGTCTCAGGCAGAGAGGACTTGATAACCAGACTGTACCTCATGGTCATTTCCCGGTTCATTAATTCCTTAGACCAAAGGTGGTGCTAATAGGATCTTAATTTTTTTTTAAATATTTATGTTTTGTTAATTGTATTTTATCACAAAGATGCACAAAGTCTAGCCCATGGCTTCTGACTTTACAAAAACCCCTGGGGGAACTTCAGGGTTCACAGGTTGTGCATTCAAACTCCATTGCGACTAGGAATTGATTTGAGGGGGGTGGAGAGGGGTAAGGATACTCAATCTTCAAATGCTTGCAGACTGTAAGGTTTGATTTGTGATATTTTTTTTTTTGTATTTTTGTTTACATTGCCTCTTATATGTCCTAAGAACAAAAAAATAAAGTTTTTGACCTTTTTAATTGTGTACCAGTTCTTGGGTTTTCTTTTGTTGTTTTTTTCCTTTTGTAATTTGAGCAGAAAAATGATCACGCTACCCACCTGCCCCCTTGCAAACATACCGCTTGTTCCTTAATTTCATTTTGACGTGTACTTTGCAGTAGGCACACTTTAAATTGCTTTTACTCCCGAATCATTCATATACGGAGCTCTAAATCAAAGGAGCTCTAACCAAAGTAGCAAGAGACTTAGGTACTCCTGAAAAATGTGGAGTACTCTCCCTTTTTTACTTTGAAGTAAAGGGTTCACATGACAGCTGTGTCAGTTTAAAAGGGGATAATATTGTTCATTATGACCACTGGGGGGAGACCGTGACTTTTTGCAGCTGCAGTATGAATGTTGAATGGTACTAAAATGGAGTCGTTTTTTCAGTTTAATTAAGCTAAAGCAGTTCTGTTTCTCCAGGGGGCAGATCCAGGAAGATCCTAGATTTCAGGGGCTGGACCAGGAATCCCTGACTTTCCCCATGTTTACTTTACAACCATACCCTCCACCACTACCTTTTTGCCCTGTACAGTAATGGGTATTATCTTGTACCAGGCTCCCAGCAAGGGGCTAAATGAGAACTAGCTATGGGCAGCATTTGGCCTTGCGGTGTTCCCCTCTAGTGCTAGATGAAGTTAGACGTACAGGATCGTGTGTGTGAAGAATGCATCCGGAACTTACTTGTGGACTTGTAAACCCAGAAGATTGAAAAATCCAGAACTTTAAGGTGTGTGTAAAAATGCCCAATGGCTTGCTTGTTTAATGTTAAGCTGGTCTCTGAACAACTGTAGCTACGTGGTTGGACCACTAGATGGTGGCGGTGAAGCATTGTTCTTCCTTCTGCCCTACCAGGGACTACTTTGAAAATCAGTCCTTGTAGAAGTTGGAAATGTGGACGTTTAAGAGGTGCGGTCAGGAAGAGCAGGGTCCAGATCTTCCATTGACTAACAGCAACCTTTGAAGGAGGGCAGTGTAGGTAAGGGGATCCTGCAAGGGGAAGGGGGGTGGCGTGGCAATAGTCTTTTTGAGAGAGCTGGTACCCACAAGGACTGCAGTCACACAGCATTCCTTGATTTCAGGGGCTGGACCAGGAATCCCTGACTTTCCTCATGTTTATTTTCCAACCATACCCTCTACCACTACCTTTTTGCCCCGTACAGTAATGGGTATTATCTTGTACCAGGCTCCCAGCAATGTAAGGCTTGTACTGGGGTCATTAGCACCTTATTAATCCAACTGGAGAAAGAGCTGGCTGACTCCCTGCCCTACCTGCTGTTATGGTTATTCATTGCTGGTGGAATGGGGCCCCTTTTCTCCCTTTAACGAGCTTGGGCTAAGCACTGCTGTCAAAGATGAAATAGTAACTGCCAGCCACGAGGGAGCTGTGTGCCTGGGAGCAAGATGAAAACTAAGAAGGTAGGAGGGGCATGAGTGCATTTGAGAGAGGGGATTCTTTAGCTGCTGAAAGGGACTGTCCCTGCTGCCACCTGGACTCAAAAGTTCCAGTTTTGAAGGTCCTAAGTCAATACACGCATGTGAGAAGTTTGACTTTTTATGAGGCGGAGTTGCAACTGGAACCATCAGTCTGACACGTCCACGCCTAGGTGTACAGAGAGCTCTCGAACAAGCATCCTTTTTTTCCCAGCTCGGTCCCAAAGTTAGTCAGTGGACTTTATGAACATTTTGAAAAACACATGCAAACCTATGCAAATGAAGGGTGGCTGAAGTGTACTCGGTTTCTGTCAAATGTTGGAGGGGCTGCTTAGAGCCAGTGCTGTCTTCCTCTCCCAGGAGCACCATGATTAAGGATTGCTCTCATCTGCTCTTTCCCCATCCCCAGCAGTGAGGGTTTGGGTGGGGTGACTGGGGGGTGACTCCCCTAGGTGGGAGAGCGGGGTGTGGGAGGAGGGGAGGAAACTTGGGTTTTCCTAGAGCTCTTTTTTTATTTTTTATGAAGGGGCTTAAGTTGAGGGTGAGTCCTCCCAAGTGAGAAATGGAGGAGTGGGGGGGGGAGAGCATGGGGAGGGGTGCTATTTTCAAATGTATTTTAATTCGGTTGGCTTACAGTAATTAAAACAGCATTTGTGAAACACTTTTGGGAGGGGGTATAAATGTACTCTGCTGCCACCTACTGCTCAGGGACTTTGCCTTAAATCGGCGGGTGATCAGGCCTCTGCTGTGCTGGGCCCTTCAGTGTTGAATTTGCTCCCTTCAGATGTTTTATTTATTTAAACTTATATGCTGCCCTTCCCAGAACAGTTCTGGGCAGCTCACAATCTATAAAAACTCCTTAAACATATTTTTAAAAACCCTATTCCCTATCCCTAAAACTCCTCTGAAAACTTCCCTAACCTCACCCCTCCAACCACCCAGAACCTCCAAACCAGCCCGGCCCTAGCGATGTATTTTGTCCTGCCTGTTTACCAACGGATGCTGGGGTTTTTTTTTTGTTTTAATTGTTTTTCATGTGAAGTTTGTTGAGCTGCATTTGGTGGCAATGAGCAGTATAAAAAATAAACTTAGTATCTAATCATAATAATAGAAGGATTTTGCCCCTGCTGTGTGCCAATGACCACGGCAGGCAGACTGCCGAAACGCCAGCCACGGACGCACTGGATTCCGTGGCCTGTGTAAACCAGGCTGGGCTTGGCTAGGAAATAACAGCGCTCACACCACAGTGGGATACCTAAATCAACTTTATTCACAATCACATTTATCCAATTGTCACACTGGATGGATTTTTTGTTTGTTTGTTTTTAAACAGAACACAAAACATTCTTTAAAGAAAGCAACGGCGCAGCCTCTCTGCCGCCATTGAAATGACATTGAAACACGTTACTCGGGAATCTGATACAAAGGAAAATGAAACCAAAATCCGATTGTGTTGCTGACTCTTGCCGATAGCGCCTTCTGCCCCTTGAATGGCCCCTGGCAAAATCTCTCTGCCTGGTTGCTACGGCACCAGCCGTAGGAGTGGTTAATGGCTGCAAAGGTGCTAGGGTTTGGTTCCTAATAAAAGCAAACATCCCTGATAGCCTACGAACTGGGGAGGAAATTCACACCTCCTGGGAGAGCCCTCCACTTCCGTGCCTGCCTGGACATACTTAGCCATCAACCCACATTTGCCTGGACAGAACAAAGCAGCCGGTAGCGATCTTGATAGACAGATGCCCCCAGGGTGGTTGTACACCTTCTTATTGCACGTTTCCCGCCTCCTTACCAGGCACATCTCGCTGCCCTGCTGCCTTCCTGTATTCTTCCAATAGCAGTCTGTTCAAGTGGGGACACCTACAAGCCAATGTTGTCAGCCTGGAGGCTGCTCGGGAAAGGCTGGAGCCATTTGCAAATGGTCGTGGGAGGTGCTAAGACTCCTTACCCTCCCCCCCCCAAGCCATCTTATCAGTTGGGGGAGGAGCAAGTCTTCCTCTTTGTTGACACAAGGAAGCAAATCTGGATTAACATGAGGGGGTTGCATTGAAATCTGGTGTGAATGCTCTTGGTTGGATCTGAGTGATCGCTGCAAGGTAAGTTAACCCGGCAGGTAACGAACAGAGCAACAAGAAACTTCTCAATCCAGTAACCCCTCCTGACAGGGCAAAGCCCTCCAACCCTACCCTCAATTCAGGCAGGGACTTTGGTTTCTCTTGGCTTGCTCTTCACTTTGGTCATGAATGGAATTACAATGAAATCACCTTTAAACAGCTGCATTTGATTATTTTTTTCTTAAAATTTTATTATTATTATTTTTTTAAGATCCAGGTCCCACAAAGCATTCTGAGTAGCCAAGCTTTGCCCATCAAATGGGGAAGATTCTCCACCCCCACCCACCCCAAAAAAAGCAATTTCAAAGCTGGGGAGCGTCTCTAAATGCCATTTCCAGCGAAGACGGCCTGGGGGGGGGATGCAGCATTGGGGTCCATGCATGATAGCAGCATCAACATTTTTTTTTTTTTTAAACTATAAAGAAACAAAGCAACCCGAACCCCCTTCCTCTAGACTCTAGTCGGCTGCTGCATTGCAGAGCGCCGCCTCAAGAAAGCCGCTCACGTTGCCGCAGCCCTTAAACTCGCTCATATATATATTAAAATCTGCTATAAGAGACATTTTTAAATACAATCCTATCAGGAAACCCTGGGGCCTGGCTACCCGGAACTGGTTGGTTTCCCGTTCTTATTTAACCCGGCAGGTTGGGGAGGAGAGTGTAAGCAGGGACTGAGCAGGCTCTCCTGTAGCTACAGGACTTTATTAGCAACAGCCACCAGGGAATATTCCCCCAATTCCAGGATTTTATGAATTCCACATCATTTCCCCCCCACTGCCACCCCAACCATCTCTGGGGATAGGTTATCGGGGGGGGGGGGGGG
>QEPC01008216.1:547316-564403 GCA_003113815.1 Sphenodon punctatus
GGGGGGGGGGGGGGGAAATCCTATTAGAAAGAAAAGGCCAGTCTTTGGGTAAACCACCCTCCCTCCTCCTCCAGCCCGGCCAGGTCCACGGAGTTGGACAGCAACCTCAGGTGGCCCCGCTTAGCTTGGGGGTGGGCATTCCTCAACAGACTGCCTCTCCGTAGGTTTGGCTCGCACGGTTTTCATGGCGAAGGACGTGAGTTTTCCAAGGGAAAGGTGGTGGGAGGGGGGGGCTCCTCTCCCCCCATGTGACTTGGGAGTCAGTGCTTCCAGTACCACCCCCCTGCTTTGGCCTAGCCTTTGTGTGAGGAAATAAGCCACCCTTTGGGTGTTTTAAAACAGGATGCCCCCCTCTGGAGGCGGCATAGGGGGGCACACCCTCCCGTGACCCACGCACTGCTCCCTCATGCCCCTACACGGAGCACATGGGGGGAAAGCCGGGCTGCTCCATGTGGGGGCAGGAGTGGGTAGGGACACACACACCCCTCCCTGCCTGTTTAAACAGCCCCCCCCCCCCTCGGCTGTGTCCATTTAAAAACAGCCTTTCCAGCAGCAAGCGGGAGGCCAGGCAGACCCTAATCCCCATCTCCGGGGCCACCCGTTCAACCGGACTCTGCTCCCCCGTACGCCTCGGCTCTGTCGCTTACTCTGCTGCTCCCCTGTAGCAAAGATTTTCAGGAAAGTGCGACTCGCTAAATAAAAAGTATTGATGCTTTTCTGAAAAAAAAAGCGAGCCTGTAACGGGCTGGGTTAGCTCAGGCTGGCAAGCCAGTCCCGTCAGCCATTCTGTGCTGTGCCAGCTGCCGTGTGTGTGTGTCTCTGGGACCCGCTCGGCTACAGCCGTCCCGCCGCAGCGGCAGCACAAGCAGGCGGCTTGTTCTAATGCCTCGCCAGCCTTGCCACAGTTCTTTCGAGTCGGACGCCTTGTCTCAAGCCCCCCCCTTTCTCGCAGTCACTGCTGGGGACCAAACCCCCCCCCCCAACTGCAGCCTATGCTCGTCACTGACTGGAGGGGTAGACTTGCCTGCAACTTGGCTTCCATGAAAGTCTCGAGCTGGACTGCACAGCTAGAGAAGTTACTGGAGGGAGCCAAGAACTGTTCGGGGTGGTCCGAGTTTGGCAAGGGCCCAAGTGCCCAAATCTGTTGTTTAGTACCGGCGTTGTCTGCTAATTACAACTCAAAAGCTGACAAAAGACGGGGCCATGGGGCCCCTGGGCCTTGTGTTTGATTCAACTAACTTGGGTGGGGCCTTCCTCGCTCCACTAGGCTCATTCCTGCTAGGACGTACCATAGGTTTCCCCTAAATTTGGGGGACTGGGCAGGGGCTGCCAAATGATAGTGCCCAGGCTGTGCCTGCTCCTGGCTGGGACAGGTACGGTTGCCACCTGTGCACATTTTTAAGGAAAAGACAAAAGTCATCCCACCCCCTTCTCCCATCCCATGCTGGGTCCGGGGTGGGGGGAAATGGCACCTCAGCTACTGGTGCGCCATCTGTAAGTGGGGGAGGGAAGCCTGGAGGCTGGCGACGTGGTCTAGTCCGTCTTCTGGGCCAGGGCCCATTCTAACTTTTCTGCACCCTTGGCGCCGGGCCCAGATTGGCAGCCTCGCTTATTGAAAATTTAGTTGCGGCTGGGGCTCTTCCGGTTCTGCCATCCTCCTAATCTTTTTTTGGAGGGTGCATCCCCTGAGATAATTACACCCAGGCTGCTAAGGCTTGCTCACAAACTCAAACCTCGCTGTAGCTCTTAGTGGAGCGGGTGTGAGGAACCTGGTTTGTTTGTTTCAGAGGCAACAAAATGGGAGATCGGCTCCAGGTTACTCCACTTAAGACATTTAAAATAAAGGCCCCCTAAGCTAACCAGGCAGAACCCAACTGCCCACTCTCCCAACCCACATTGGGCTTCGGCCAGGTTGGGCGCACTCTCTGGCCAAGCTCCCCAGCTGTGACATGAAGCCCACCCCCACCCCCGTAGAGCACGAGATGTCACAATACTCCAGAGAGGGCGTGGTCATGCTGATAATAGGTGGGGCTCACCCCCACCCACCATGGAGTACTGTGATTGGATGGGGGTTCGGCCAATCAGACACATTAGGTCAAGGCTCAGATATGGCCCATTGCTGACAATTTTGGACCAAAACACAGCTCTGATTCAAGAGCGTGACTTAGCAAAGTTCAGCTGCTTGGTACTCCTTTCAGGCTATCCTAACAAATGGGCCCCAAGCTCGCCACCCTAAAAAAGTCAGTCAGTGCCCTAGGTGAGCCAGCGGCGGTTAAGCCTGTGTGATTTGGCCCTGGGCCCTACCTCCTGTGATCACTTGCTTTAGGCCAGTTGGGATTTGCAAAACTAAACTGAGATGACACAGCATGGACACCCCCCCCCGCCAATCAAGTCTGCCTGCTTGCTGCACAAGCAAGGGGCCATCTTGGGGCAAGAGAGAGCACTGTCTCCCCCATGACACCACTGGGGGCGGGGACACGGAGCACCTGGCTCCACTGGGATGGAACAATCTCGTCATCCTTACAGCCGCGGGAAGAGTGCTACAAAAACAATCTTTCACGGAGACAAAAAAAAAATAATGAAAAAACTGAGGCCACTTACTACCCGTTCTTTTGTTTTTGGGGTGATATAACCAATTACCCCCAAGCTTCACGGCGCACGTTCCATTTGGTCAAAGCTTCCAAATGCCTTTGACACCCAAGACAGACAGTGAAGCTCTCTCGAAACGGTGGCACGAGGGGGATACATTCCTTAACGTGGTGCTTCTCCCATGCTCTGATCTGGGGCTTGGGGAAAGAAAGGCAAACCCGCCAGTTTGGGACAGCAGATGCAGTGATGAAGACCTCCTGAGCAGGGGAGGGAGGGACGCAGGGAAATGGTTGTCGGCATGCTGCGGGAATTGCAAAGGAGATGGGGTAGAAGGTGAGGGGGAGTAATGGGTGGGAGAGGAAAGGGGGAGAGTAACCCAGGTGTGCCACCAGGGGGCAGTAGTGTGCAGCACACATGCCCAGTGCTGTCCTGTAGCAGGTGTGTGCCAGCAGACCCCCACGTGGGGTCCAGCCCCCCCAGTGTGCCTGTCTCTCTCCATTAAGAAAAGTCAGAGGGTAAAATCTACGCCATTCCACTTGATTCAACTAACTGGAAATTGTTTTAGAGAAAATGGCTTTTCTGCACTCTTGGGAGTTTCCCATTCCTTTCCTGGAAGGCCGTCTCTGCTCTGTGCCACCATCGCCAACGTTCTCGCAATGCTTTCCAAAATAATAACTCCCCTGAAGCTGCTGCGTTAAGAGGCTCCAGCCAGAACGGTTCATTGGGCTCCAAGTTGCCCCTTCTCCTCTTTGCAATTTGCAGCCCAGTTTCTCTGCGACTCGTGCCAACCTGCCGCTCACCATCAATGCTGTCCAATCAGAGAAGGGGCGGGGGGGGGGAACATGGGTGCCATTCCTTTTTTGCTAACTGAACATTGGAGCCTTGGAGACCCCCTCCTGGAGGTGGTGGAAGCTCCAGCCAATACCTTGAGACTGAACACAGAAAGTTGGGCAATTCATTGGGTCACCAAGGCCAGTTCAGAACCAGTGACACATCAACAGGAAAAGGGTGGCCCCTCCCTCTTCCAGCATCCTTGGGTTTCACAGATGACAAGTGAAGACAGAGCCCACCCACCCTCCATATTGCTGCTCTAAGTACTGCGATAGGTCTTGATGATATCCTTGATGGCCCGTCTGCAAATGGGACAACAGGCATTGGTCATCTTCTTGAGCTTCAGCCCGCAGGTGTAGCAGAGACACATGTGTCCGCAGGAGTAGATGACCGTGTCGACCATGTTCTCGTAGCAGATGGTGCATTCGTCGCTCCAGGTCCCTGAGACCGAGGGGGAAAGTGGCGACTCCGGGATGCTGACGGGGGAGTTGGGAGCCGTGCCTGGAACACAAGAGACACCATCAACTTGGGGAAACCTAACCGCTAAAGGGGGAGGAGGTTTTAACGAAGCAGTGTTAACCTGTGGAACTCACTGCCTGGGGAGGCTGCGCAAACCAATAGTATAACACTTCATGGAGCGTGAGATGCCTCAGTGGGCACTACCCAAGCTAGACAGAAGGCGTCATGAGCTGGGAAGGAACGGCAGGAGTGGCTCACCTCAGGAAGCGCTTTCCCCTGCAGCATCCAGTAACAGTCGCTGTCGGACAGAGGACACTGAGCTAAATGGATCATTGACGGGAGCTAGTTTGGCAGCTTTTAATGTTCTTACTGGGTCAAAGCAGAGTCCTGTAGCTCCTACCACCTCTTAATGCTACCGAGATCCAAGCTGCACTGCCATGGGCTAGGCTGGGGAATCTTAACACCTTCCCAACCTAAGTGGCCAATAGCTAATGCTAAAAAGATGAGTAGAAAAGCCCATTAATTAATTTATTTATTTATTTCTAAAACTTATAGGCCGCCCCCTCCTGCCCCAGGCATCTCGGGGCAGCTCACGGCATTTTAAAACATATTAAAATATACAATTAACCATTAAAACAGTAATTAAAGCCCATCCCCACCCACCCCACCTCCCCCAGGAAAGGCCCGGCGGAAGAGTCCGGTCTTACAGTGTCTGCGGAAAGAGGGGAGGTCAGTAATCAAGCAGACCTCCAACAGGAGGGAGTTCCACAGCCGCGGCGCAGCCGCCAAGAACGTCCTCCTCGTGGTGGACACCAGGGAATCCCGAGGAGGGCGCCCCCAGCCGACTGCAGAGGCCGATCCAGGCCCCGGAGAGTGAGGTGGTTCCGCGGGTAGGTGGGGCCCAAGCCATTTAGGGATTTAAAGCTTAACGCCAACATCTTGAACTGGGCCCGGAAAACCATCGGCAGCTAGTGCAGAGAACGAAGCACTGGTGTAACGGGGGTGGGGGGGGTGTTGGTTAACTTTCTGGATGACTTGATTCCCTGGCGCCGCTGAGTTTGAAAGTCTGGCTGTCCTGTGGGCGAGATGAGCCAATGGGAATCCTTTCTAAACCAAGCAAAAGTGCCTAAGGAAGTTGGGTCCCCTGGTCAACGGGAGATGGGCAGCTAGCTCCTGCAAAGCCTCCCGTAGCCTTCATGCTTGGGACGGAAAGCTCCAGTTTCTCCCTTGAAATACAGTGCAGGAAGTCTGGCTCAGAGCAGTTTATCCGGCTCGTCTCATTCAGATTCAGCGGCATGTAAATAGGGAGGAGGACTGGCCTGCTATTCGTGCTGAATCGGGTACCGGAAAAAACAGCATCCTCATCAAATTGGCGGTACCCAATTCGGTTAAAAGAGTTGGGGGTAATTTTCAGTACCTAAAACAGTGTCCGGTCAGGTACCCCCAAGACTGACATACTGAAACACCATTTTCATCCCGATGTTTTGACTTTTGTTTCCAGATTACGGCAAATTGGGGAGGGGGGGGGAGGGATTTTTTTTCTGGGTTTGGGGTCATTTCGGGGAACAAAAAAACTGGAGAACTGAAATTTGGATTTTTCGAGTGCTTCGACAGTATTCGGGTACCGATTCAGACGCCCCAAACGGTACTTGAAAATACGGGTAATTACCCGTGGAGACCAAATTAGGTGCCCGTCTCAGCTCCAACTCCACTCTCCTGCCCAGCCTTGTCAGGTTTCACTGAGGACATCGTCTCAGCTCAAGGGGAAGCACTGGAGGAAAGTTTTTCTCAGCTCTGACAAGGCACGTAGCCACAGAGCTGGCTCAATGCATGTGTGGAAGCCCCCCAGCACCTAGACACCGGCTAGAAAGCTGACAGTAGCACCGGTGACGCCGTAGCCTGCATTCTCTCCTTGGTCAGGACCGAACCCACGGCGTGGTGCTAGGGGGGGGCGCAGTGGTGGTTTAAAAACCTCCCTCTGGCCCTTTTTATTTATTTTAAATGAGATCCTGCCCGTCCGCAGAGGCTCGGGGTGGGTAACGGGCTAACGGCCTCATACAAATTAAACCTAAAAGCCCAGTGCTTACCGCTGAGGGAGCTGCAGAGTGGGCCGGAGCTGCATGCGCTGAGGATCGGATCAGACACTCCACTGCAGAGGACGGAGGGGGAGCGGGGAGGAGAGATGGGGGAGCTTGGCGTGGACGGGCCCAGCCGCTCAGCCAGGATGGTGGAACCTGCATGGAGAGGGGTTGGGGGGGGGTGGAGAAAAACAGTTTTGATTAGTGGCCCAGGCCCCCTAGGGGAGGGGAGGGGAGGTGTCTCTTCCTCCTTTCAATACAAAACCTCATTCACACAACCAGCTCCCCACACGTTCTTTCATCTGTCTAAGTCTGACACCCCCCCCTAACACCACACGCAGACAAGCTCCCGATTCCACAGGCTCCTCCCAAATGGTTTCATATTTGTGCCCAACTGGCCGCAAGTCTTAAAAGTTTGCCCATTCCTGGGCCTGCAGCTTCTACTAAACGGGAAAACCTTTAAAGACGCGTAGCAACTTGGTCAGAAATATTAAAGGAGGGGCCTCTGCTTGTATTCTCATACCCCCATCATCGCCCATTCCCGGGTCTTCTGCTCCCTAACCCATTTTTGACCCCTTTGCTCGGAATTCCCTCCACACTCTGGCTCCCTCCTGACCTTAGACGCCCTCCTAAAAAAAACCACTGTTTTCTCTCAGCCTCTTCCCCCCCCATATCAATTGTTCACTGGTGCATTTAATCCTCCAGGATCCCTCCCCTTCCTCGAAACCAAGCTAAACACGGACACCCCCAATTTCTCAATGTCACAAACGTCTCTGGCGCTTACTCTGTTCCCCTCCCTTGGCTGTCTTGGTTTGTAAACCCTACAGGGAAGGGACCCTTCTCCAGTTGTGACTGTTGAGCACAAATCCCATTGCCTTGCCCTAGACAAATAATAATATAAATTGCCAGACCCTTTTTAAAATTCTGGACAGGATTTATGACCCACTTTATTCCAGACATGCATTATGACATCTTCATAACTCAGGCCAAAAGAATGTCATTAAGGCATCTAGACACGGGAGGTCATAGCTGGTGGATTAGTGATGAGCAATCTCTTCCGTATAGAGTCCCAAGATGGGTCATTTTAATCATTTTAAGCCTAGATCCAACTGAACCTTTAGCTGCCTCTTGGCTCCCCGTGGATCAGACCCTGATGGTTTGCTGACATTATTTTCCCACCACTAGCATTCAATAAAGCACAACGTGGACATAATTAAGTTAAGGGTGTTCCAAATAGGAAAAAAAAAATTGTGAATATTCTCTGAGGGTCCAGCGCGGTCCTGAGTGTTCGGGCTGCCCCTTGGGCCCTCGGAGAATACTCGGACATGGCTGGCGGGGGGTGTGTGTGTGTCAAAGGGGGTGCTTATGGGAGAGCGGAGGAGCCTAGCAGGGGGGGTCAGGGTGTTCTGGAGGGGTCCTGTGCAATGCGTGGACTCTTCCCAGCTTGTTACTTCGAACGTTTTTTAAAAAAACCCAACTGAGCACGCTCAGAAAGGGTCTGATGGGCTACCAGTGCCAATTTTGAAAAGGGCCAGTCAGGTCCCATCTGAGCATGCTCAGTTGGGTTTTTAAACTTTCAAACTTACAAGCCGAGAAGAGGCCACGCATCGTGCAGGACCCCTCTGGAAGGTAATCCACCCTTGATCCTCCTTGCTAAGTCACCGCTAGGGCTGTAGCGGAATGTCGCAGCAGTAGCTAATTCCGCCAGAAACCATTTCCGCAATTAGTGGTACAGCGCGGCAGAGGCTTTCATTCCGCTAGTTTCATTCCGCTACTTCCGCAGTTCCGCTAATTTCATTCTGCTACTTCCACAGGCTTCGCAAAATAGCGGAAACATGACATTTTCGCTACTTCTGCCATTCTGCCAGCACCACAAAATAGCGGAACAGCGGTTTTCCGACAGTTTCCGCAATTCGCAAAATGCCAGCGGAATTAGTGGAATGTCCGCAGAAAATCCGCAGTGTGGTGCGGGCAATTCCGAAATGGCGGAATGGAATCGCGGTGCAGTAACAGTTCCTGCCGCATCAGCCCTAGTCACCACTCCCTAAGCACCCCACCCCTGACCCCCACTAGCCTATTCCCTTCCCAGCCAGTGTGGGCCAGGGAAGAGGGAGCAGGGGCGTAGCACTGGCCTCCGGACCCCACTTCCCTGCCTTCTGGCCCCCTTCCCTGCACTCGGCTGAGGTTTGGCCGAGTTCTGAAGTTCCAGGGTCCTTCCTTGGAACTTGGAAAATCAAGGCCGAATGCACCAGTCCTCAGTGTTTCCTGAGGAAAACCGAGGACCGAGTTCAGCACTAAACTGAAGACATAATACACTACCTATCTAAAGGACTGCCTTCGTCCTTATGTCCCTCCACGGCCTCTAAGATCAGCTGAGAGCACCCTCTTGAAATTTCCATCATCGGCCCAAGCCCATATGTCCTGGGCCCACAAAGAGGCGTTCTCGGTGGCTGCTCCGTTCCTCTGGAACTGATTTGAGAATGTGTGAAAGTACAAACATTCCCGTTGGGTACAGAAATTCAAAAAGGCTGTAAGAAGGCATTGACTACACAGACCAGTAGGTCTTTGGCCAACTTTTATCAATAAAATGCACAGGAAGACACAGGATACAGCACTTATATGTGGTGGCCAACTGTTCACAGTCAGCATTACAAGCGGATATAGACCCAACCACTTCTTTTGCAAGCCAGATAATCCATGCATTCAGTTGGTAGGTTCCCACCATGACCCAAACAATGCTGCATGCGTAGTAATTGGTTTGTGACTCAGAGCGTTGCTATTTTTGCTGCCAAGGAACAATTTTACATCAACACTTTGTATTGTCAATGCAGTCCATGCAATGCATTCAGTTGGCGATGGTCTAGTAGGTTCCCACCATGACCCAAACAATGCTGCATGCGTAGTAATCGGTTTGTGACTCGGAGCGTTGCTATTTCTGCTGTCAAAGCAGCAATTTTACAACAATTTATTGTCGACAGCAGCTGAATGTTCTGAAGATATGATCTTTTAAGCTTTGTAAAGATATATTTTATATTATATTTCTGTACTTATAACTGTATCTGATTTTGCACAAAAATTGATAAGGTCTGAAGACCAGTTCAATAAATTAAACTAACTAACTTATCAGCAATGCTACGTTGACCAGAAGCCGGCACGTCCATTTCCTTGGATGTGATGTTTTCCAGTCACCCTGCCCTCTAAACCTGGTCTCTGCCACTCAGCCTTTCAGCAAGTCAATGTGCTCTTTAGCCTTGTTCGTTCACTTAAAAGCTATTTCCTGCTTCTACTGGGCGCAAAGCAATGCTGTTGTTTTCCTCTCAGAAGCAGTGATTTTGGAAGGGGTCGTTGGTTCTGTTTAATGTTTGACGCCTCTTTCTCCAGCTCGGGTAGCTGTGTTTCTTAGACTCTGCCTTTAGGTGGGAACACACAAATGATTTTAAATGACTCCAGGCTCAGGAGGAGTCACTCGGAGAACATGATTTGATGGCCCTGGTATGTGAACATATCTGATGAGCAGGAAGCTGATCCAAAGTCCGTGCAGTGTGCAAACCCAGTGCACAAGGCACATTCACATGGTGCACACTCACGTAATGCATGAATGGTGCGCATGCATGGACCTTGGCTTGGCCCCGAGGGTGAGAAGATTAGGGCAAGACTCCCCTGGGCGGGAGTAGCAAAGGAAGTTTTTGGAGTTGCCCACAGCCCCGCTGGAAGGGCAGCGGGGCTCAGCTTGGGGAGAGGATTCCTTCAAATCAGAGAGAGAGGCGTGGATGGGATGGGATTTATTTGATATGTGTTTTAATCAAGATTATTTTTTAAATTAGTTTGAGCTGCCCTGAGCCACTTCTGGGATAATGCACGGTATAAATATAAAATCATCATCATACCATAAGAACGCAGTTGGTGCCATACTGTCTCCGACGGTGGCCAATCTCAGTCGCTTCCAAGTAGCCCCCAACGGCTCATAACGCAGAAATCCATCCCCTGTTGTTCCAGCGCTCAACACTTGGAGGTCACATCCCCCAACCTCCTTGGCTAATAGCCATTAATGGCTCTAACCTCCAAGAACGTATCTAATCCTTTTTTAACCCTAGCTATGCTCCTGTCCCATAACCACATCCTCTGGCAAATCCCCACACATTCATTGTATGAGTGAAACAATTATTAACAACAAGGCATATGTAAACAAAATTAAATATTCTCTCCTCTCCTCCTAATTTGTGCCAGTTTCAACAACATACGCTTGCTTTGGCTGCCCTAAAAGAAAATCTTTTTGTACCAACCTCCCGATTCCAACTGAATCAGAACTGGGTGGAAATTCTAGTTTCACCCCTATCTACTCCCGACATGGCAAACTTGGCAGCCAGTAATACTGTGGGATTCGGACGTAGTCTCATTTAAAGACATGGCGAGAGAACGGTTCGATTCCATAATGGCTAAAACATATTAACATCCAAGGCACTGGCACCAATGGTAAATGAGTCATCATCTTACACCAGCACCGGAGAACGTTCCAAACCCATTCCACATCTGCGTTGCCATAGAAACCTTACATCAAAGCCACAGCTGCGGTACCCTACAGCTTGCTGAATAAGCAGCAAGGAGTTATGCAAGCTAATCTTTCGAAGCTTAGGAGAGATTAAAATTAACGGGTTGGCAGCTGTGGGGGCAGGAAGGTGATCAAACAGTGCTAAAACCCTTCTCCCCTTTGAAATCCTGTTGCCCATACTGTATGCTGATAATAAAAAAAAAACAACGGTTTTTTAAAATTTCTTCTTAGCTTAGTCTGTTCTGGCACGCTCTCAAGTAGCTAGGAGAAGTTGCTCATGGCAGGATTCGTGGAAGGAACAGGCGCACTTTCTCTCTCCTGACAGGGGAGCCGTAATTCCAAAAGAAACTGGAGGATTATCCTGGCTGAAGTTTATTCTGTGCAGACAGGCAAAGGTGTGATGAGATAAGGGAGATCTATTGACCATTTTTTATGGACGCGTTGCATCCAGGGTTGGTTTAGTCTCCTGATGATGATGATGATTGATGATACAGACTATTAATTCCAACCCTTGCACAGGCAAAAGATATCTAGAGCTTACGTGCAGGCCCCAGGGCTGGAATTCAAATTATTTGAGATTATTTCCGGTAGATGACGACCGAATAAAGCAGATCTTTACCAAGCAGCACTCCTCGTAGGGCCTGATCCGGGGAGAGGCGGAGTATCTAGGCTCTGACACTCCCCCAGCTGACAGGATCAGGGCTTTATTCAGTCTGTGGCTAAAGCCTGTCACTTCTCCCTGCAGGACATTACTAAAATACGGCCTTGACATTTGTGCTTGCTCCCGCTGTCCAAAACTCATCCAGACTCTCGTCATCTCCCACCTTGACTACAGCAACCTCCTCCTTACTGAATTTCCCATTCCCCACCTTCACCCTCTCACTCCTGTACAACCCTGTTGTTTCAAATTTATTCAGGCACCCCCCCCCCCAAAAAAAAATGGGGAGAAGTGGGCTGGTCCTAGAATTTGCAGGGAAAGGGTCGTTCCTTTTTCACGCCCAAGCACATGCATGTAGTGTCTCCACTGGATCAAGTCGGCACCAAAGGCTTCAGACACAGCGCACGCAAGCGCTAAAAAGTTTGGAAGACGGTAGGCGAGGGGAAGTCGGGGACAGAGGTCCACAGGAAGCAGCCACCCCAAGGGCAGAGAGTCCTAGGTGGGGAGAGGACCCAGGGGCATAATCAGCAGGGCCAGATTTAGGATTCTAGCAACCCCAGGCAACTCAAGCTCCTGCCCCTCCCCACCCCCGAGCTGTGGTGTGCATGTGGGCTGTCATCTTAGGCAGGGAGGGAGACAATAGTGACATCCAGCAGAGTCTCTTCCCCACCCAAGCTCCCTGTGGTGGGGCCGAGCACAGAGGTAGAACAGAGCTTCTCCAGGTGGGGATGGAGGCTGTAGGTGGCACAGTAAGGCAATGCAGTTGTGGTAGCGAGGGAAGGGGCACCATGACCCAGTGGACGTGGGCCAAGAACAGAAGCCCCAAACCCCTCCCCCCAAAAAAAATCTTCTGCCTAGGGCAGCATTTGGGAGGGGGGGAGGTGCCTATGTTGCCTGCCCCTAAGTCCGGCCCTGGTGGGAATGGGCCCTGGTGCCCATGGGTCAGGTGGGAATGGGCCCTGCTGGGGCAGAAGGTGGAATGAGCTCCCAGCTGGGGCACTCCTCTCCAGTGTGTGTGTGCTCTCCAGTGTGTGTATGTGGGGGTCCCCCAGGCCTGTGGGTTTCATGCGGCCCCTGCATGAGCCCCCACAGAAACAGCCCACTCCAGGGCCTCAGGAGCACTGACTCGGAGGCTACCAGGACTAGCCTCTGTGGGGCCTTGGAGTCTACGCTTCTAGCCCTGGGCTTACCTACGTCCTGTGCTCACACTCCTGTCGCCAGAGGAAGAGAGAACGACTAAGAAAGCAAGGCCAGGACCATCGCCTGAGCGCGCGGCTTCTAACGAGCCAGCTACCCGTTATTGTGGGAGCCGTAATTGTGGAGATTCTCATTATGCTAATTCCACTCATAAACGGTGCCAAAATGGGCAGCGAGAGACAGGGCCATATGTAAATCAAAGCGCAGCCCGGCAGCCAATCTAGGCTGGAGTACCCCAGGGGAATGGCTTGCAAATCAGCATTAGTAACACATCGCAAGGACGCGAACCATCTCCTTCCCCCAGCCAGACGGAGCGTCTCACACAGCAGCATTTAATATCGCTAACCTCATTCGCAAAACAGGCCGGAGATTTATTTTTTTTATTTTGACACATGCCACAAAACCCAACATGCACCCTGCAAAGAAGCCCTTCCAAGTGGAATTGGCAAACGCCGTAAAAGCAAGCGCCCGCCCCGCTGTTCCCCGAAACGGCCGGACGTCAAGTGCCCTAGGCCGTGGCCAGCCTGTTAAGTCCATAATCTCTTTAACGAGTCGATTTTCTCCTACACAAAATCCAAACGACGGCCCATAAAGCTTGGGAGCGCCCCCTAAACAAATGCTTGCTAAAGGAAGGCAAACCGTCCTTCCAAAATGAGGTGCACTTTTTTGCAGTAATGTTATGCGCTTGGCAGGCTTCGCATGCAGAAGTTGTGTTTCTTTTTAACCTAATGAACGGCCTTTCCCACATGAACAAAATGCTGGAAATTCAAAAGGGCAGAGGCCCAAGTATCTCAAGATAGCGGCCCCTGGAATCAAAGTGCCTCCTAGTGGCTGATCCATAGAGAGGAGAAGGATGCTACTACGCTTTCCAGAAGAGGGGTGAGGGGAGCCTTACTGAGGAACAAGGGTTTCGATTGGAGCTGAAATGGGTAGTACATTTGCTACCTGCGGGTAACACCCACATTTTAAAGTACCGCCTCGGATACCCCAATCGTCCGGTATCTGACTATCACTCAGGCATGTGGGTACCGATCTACCTAAATATGGGTAACTATCCGGTGACTCTAGTGCTCCAAATATTTCTGTTTCCAAGTTACTAAATCCGGGACCAGAAGTCGAAAAATTGGAACCAAAAACAGCACTTTCATCGATTGGGAGATTAGTACCTGAAAATACCAAGCTGAATCAAATACCACAATTTTGATGGGTATACTTGGGTTTTTTTCTGCTATTTGTTCTGATCCCGACTACCCAGTTCTGCATTATTATTTTGTTTAATTAATTATTTAATTAAGTGCTAGTGGTGTACCTAGCCCTGTACAATCAGTAGTTATAGACAGGTCCCTACCCCCAAGGGGCTTACAATCTAAGAGAGACAAGGAAGGGGGAGACAAGGGAGAGGTGAACGTTGGGAGAGACAAGGATACATTCATGAGTGTGAGAAGATACAGTCGTCGTGTGACTGCATTGCCACAGGGCAAGGCAAACACAGGTTACAGAACAAGTGGTAACTCTGCAAAAGGGGGAAGGGTGTCGTGTGAAACAGCCGGCAGCCAGGGGTGCCGCTACCAATAAGTGAAGAAGCTCATTCACGCCCAGGGCCCCACACTCTGAGGGAAGCTCTTTGCAAGCACACCGCCTACACTCCACTCTGAAAGATTCCTAGCGGCATTCAGGCCGCGTACAAAGGGCCCACCAAAGAAGGACATTTTCAGAGTGGGCGGGGATGGGGGTGCTGGCCCCACTCCTACCCATACTAAAAACTTCCTTCCTGGAGGGGTTGCTACTGCTCTGCAGGGGCTTCCTTTGACGCTGGGGCGGTGCCGCCTTCATGAGTAAGCCTCACCCCCCATCCCAGAGATGGAGGATTGACACCTGTGGTACTTTTTTTTTTTTTACCGGACATGCCCATGGGCCAAAATGGAAGTGTCAGGTAAAAAACAACTGACGGTGGCACCCTTCCGGAGACCACACCTCCACACCCTTAGGGAGGCCCATCATTGGGGAACGCAAGTCCAGGTCCACTACGGCCTAGCTCCACCACTGCCCACAGTCACCTTGGGATTATGCAGGGCTTCTCCCCAAAATGCAATCAAACGGGACCCCGGGGTAGGGAACCGATACGTGAACTGGTGCCCGTGGGCCCCTAGGAGGTGGGGCTGACTCCGCCGCACCTCAGGGTTTGGTGCTCAAGGTTCCCCCAAAATTCACTAGGCCACAGCCCTCCTCAGCGTTCCTCTGCGCCCACAGCTTCCTGATTGGCTGTCTGCCATGTAAGAGGTAGGCCTCCAGTCACAAAAAGCATCTGTTTCCTCTTTCCGTGGCCCTTTTGAAACGGACGCATCCCGCCCCCCCGCACGCGCCCATGTGTGCACGTGGGGGGGGGTCTGTCTGAATGTTGCAGCAGGTGCGGGGGGGATGGGTGGGCATCCATGGGAACACTGCGGACAGTGGGTGGGGGGTGCATGCGCGCTCCCATGTAATACCCACCTCCACCCATCACCCACGCACGGACTAACGGGCAATACCAGATGCTCTGTGCGTGGGGATAAGTAGAGATGGGTGGGGGTCCATGGGAATGCATCCCCACCCACCGCCCAATCACCGCACCGCCCACCCGTTCCCGCCACGCCTGTTTGAAAAGGGCCAGTGTTTCCTGGGCCTCTACAACCATCCCAGAGCCCACCCGGCAAATCCGTCTGCCACCTGCCCTCCGACTTGCCCACTCTCGTCTGCCTCCTCGTCTCTGTGCCGCATCCTCACTCTCTAGAACCAATCTGCCCCGACGCCCTATGGAACCCAAAGCCCCCAGCGCGTTCCTGGCCCCCCAGTGGCTTTTACGGTTGGTTCATTCAAAGATGAAGATTGGTTGGAGCAAGACACATTTCTCGTACACCGTTTTAACCGCAAAAAGATGTGAGCAATGCAAGTGGATGCCAACAGCTTGTAAATCTCAAACCCATCACAGAAGGCATTTCCATCCCTTTTACATCCTGCAAGTGAGCAATGCTGATAAGAGAGAGGGGCACACGTACACCTAAAATGATTGTGAAAACCCATTACTCTCCCTTTCTCAAAGGAGATCTTCGTCATTAGATCTTCGTCTAGTCTTCCACCGAAGGAAATGACTGGCTGGGCTAGGGTGGTGCACGGAGCCCACGAAACAATAAAGGCAAGATTTTCAAATTAAGTAATTGCACTTTCAAGTCCCATTAATTAGAAAAGTCTCATTAATTATCCATTTACATGAGCAATTATGCTGATGGGGTGCCTAAATCAAATGCCTAATTGTGTCCCTAAAGTGATTTGTATTGGTGTTGTTTTAAACTGTTCTCCGGCGCAACGTAATGCGCTCTGGAAAGGTTAAATTCTTTCCTCTGAAGGCTCTCGTGTTTTCGACACCACAGCATAAAAACCTGGACAGAATAACCAGATGAAGAAATATCCCCTCTCTCAGACCCCGGTGCACTTAGTCATCATCGTGCTTGTCGTTCCACATATTACAACTAGACCACAGATTTAAAACAAATAAAAAGTACTCTCTTTTTTTCATTCAATGTACAATTAACTTGTGGGAATTGTTGCCAGAGGGCGTTCTGAAGACCAATAGCATAACTGGGGTGATTTGGAACAACTGTTCTGTTCTTGTGGACATTTCTGTGAAAATAAAACAGTTGCCCAGAATTCTGATTGGAAACTTTTCTGATTGGAGTCCTGGTTCAAATTTATTTTTGTTTAAATGGCCATTTGCACATGCTTGAAATGGCACTGCCCATAACCAAAATTGCACCAGTGGCCATTGCACATGTACAAGTGGCTGTAGTAGATGATTCAGTCCAATCGGAAATTGGAACAAAAGACTGCAGCAATCGTTCGTTCCTATGTCCCTTCAGATCAAACAAAATGCCCAGTTCCAACGGAATCAGAACCAGGCAAAGCTTTTATTTTCAACCTTACTGGGTTTCCAAAAAGGATCAGATACTTTCTTAGAGGATGGGGCCATAAATGGCTATTAGTCAAGATGATCACAGAGGACGTAGCCTCTGACTTTCAGGAGGTGGGATTGAATAGCAGGGAATGGTCACTCCATTATGACCTGTTGGATACTTCTTCGAAGCGACTGAGAACGGCCATTATTGGAGACAAGATGGGTTAGATGCACCATTGGGCTGACTCAGTATGACGCTATTTATGTTGACTCCAAGACAGAGCAAGATATGTAACTTCCCATTGGGACTCTAGACATAGTAAATTTGTCCCTTGTCTCTCCCTATGTCCCCTCTCCTTGGCCTCCCCCCCGTCCGAGTCTTTAAGATTGTACGCCGTAGGCAGGGACTGATCTACTTGTCGCTAAATCTAAGCGCCACTACTCCATTCTTGTCCTCCTTGACCTCTCTGCTGTCTTTGATCTACTTGTCGCTAAATCTAAGCGCCACTACTCCATTCTTGTCCTCCTTGACCTCTCTGCTGCCTTTGACACTGTCGACCACTGGCTCCTCTTGGACTCGTTTTACTCTTTGGGCTTCCGCAGCTCTGTCCTTGACTGGTTCTCCTACTACCTCTCTGACCGCTCCTTTAATGTCTCCCTCCCTGAGTCGACCTCCCCCTCCCTTCCCCTTTCGGTTGGGGTCCCCCAAGGTTCTGTCCTTGGCCCTCTCCTCTTCTCTATCTACACCCTGTCCCTTGGCAAAATTATTGCCTCCCACGGATTCCAATACCATCTCTA
>QEPC01008216.1:574630-587738 GCA_003113815.1 Sphenodon punctatus
ATGTGCAGCCCCTCCTCTCCTCTCTTCCCTGGCTCCCCCTTCCTGAACGAATCCTGCACAAGCTCCTAGTCTTCACCTATAAAGTTCTTCACAACCTTCCTCCCCCCTACATCTCTGCGCTAATTTCCCTCTGAACTCCAGTCCGTGAACTCCGCTCCTCCTCTGTCCCCTCTCTCGCCCTCCCACGCCTCCCCTGCTCCCCTAACCGCCTTCGTCCCTTCTCCCTAGCTGCTCCCCACACCTGGAACTCCCTCCCCGCCCACATCTGCCTTGCCCCCTCCCTTCATACCTTCAAATCCCTCCTCAAGACCCACCTCTTCCACTCTGCCCTCCCCGACTTCTCGCTCCCCTGCCGATACCCTCCATCCAGTACAATCTGTTACCTGAGCTCTGTGTACTCATATCCGCACCACACGGACCAACCAGCCATTATGCTTGATGTAACTAAGCCAAGCGCGAGCACCAGGCTGGGATCTCGCATCTTCGTGAATGTTACACTCCTTGTCTCTCCCTCTGTTCCCCTTCCTTCATCTCCCCCCTCCCCCATCTCTCAGGTTGTAAGCCCTAGGGCAGGGACTGTGTCTATTCAATTACTTTGTAAAGCACCAGGTACATTGCTGGCGCTATATAAATGCTTGTTAATAAATAATAATAATAATAATAATAATAATTGTGCAAATATCATCTTGTGTGCTTTGCAACAGAGCTGAAATGGGTAGCTCAACTGCTACTCGCAGGTAATACCCGGTTTCGAGTACCATTTCAGGTGCCCAACTCAGAACCCGAGTATCGATCAGGAGCCCAAATACCTGGAAACACCGGGTATTACCGTTACCAAATTACCAATCGGTAAATGGTAAATCAGTACAGGAACGCCGGGGGGGGGGGGGAATCAGTACAGAAAGTTGGAGAATCAGAACCAGAAGTCAAAAATCGGGACTAAAAAAAAAGGTCAATCAGTAACTTGGCTAGCCCATCAGGAACCATTTGGGTACCAATTAGTACCCAAAGTTACCAGGTTGGATCAAGTACTGATACTTGGATGAGTATATTCAGTTTTGCGTGTACTCATTTCAGGTCTATTACAGCGCAGGAGAAAAAGAGTAGATGATTGTAATATAGGACCCGCCGGTACGTCCACTATTAAATAGCTACACTCTACAAGGATATCGAAGCAAAGTCAAATTTGGGCAAATGAGGCATAGATTATTTATGACTGTAACCTGCCTCTGCCCCCAACCTCTCCTTCTGGTTTGAAAGAGCAGGAATCATAGCCTAACATAAAAGAATGGATCACATCATCAAGAGAAAGTGTTACGTTTGAGAGAAGTGGAGAGATTAGTTAGTTTGTTGGTTTAGTTAGATTTCTTTTTTATCCCTTTTCCCAAAGGCTCAGGTTGGCTAACATAATCATTAAAAAAAAAAAATTCCATACGTATAATACAAAAAAAATAAAACCCATAAAAGTCACATAGAAAAAACCTTTGAAATCCTAATTTAGCCTGTTGAATGCCTACCCAAATAAAATTGGTTTTACGCTGTTTCTATAAGATGGTCAGGCTAAGACTTTGGAGAACCTGGTACCAGAGGAACATCAAGTGAGATGGTACCAGAGCAATGTGACTTATCTGGGGGCCATTCCGCGTTCTCTAAAAAGGTAAGAAGGAGGCTGCTGGGTCCTTGGGCTTAATCCAAGAGAGGATGTTGAGCCCTGCCTGCTTGTTCCCTTATGTGGAAGAGGAGGGTCCTGCTTCTAGTGCCCCTTCCCCCAAAGTGTGCGTTCACTCCTGATAGGATGGCACAAGAGAACATCCATCAGCTCTGAGAGCCTTGCCTCTTGTTGCTTCTGGAAATGGAAGACCTATCTAGTTGGCCAGACATTTAGCAGGTGGGGATAGGGTACGGTCCATCACTTTATGGGTATTTTGCATACTTTTACGCAGTTTGTCTTCATATTTTATATACGTATCTTTTTAATGTATATTTTCAGAAGTCCCAAGACACAGCTCTGTCACAATAACCACTGATTCATCCCATAGACTGTAAAGAAATAACTCCAACTTCAAAAATTCTCTCTTGGTGCGACTAGAAGGTGAACCCTCTCACTGATTTTTTAAAAATAAATAATACCAGGGCTTCATCTTGGAATCATGGAGATCAGTGAGAAGGGTGTGATTCCAAGACTTCTTTAAGCAGTGCAACTCTCCTTCCTAATGGAGTTGTGTTGCTAAGAGAGCGCTTGGCCAGGCCAGAAAAGTTTTAGGAGAAGTGTCTGAAGTAGAAAGCAGACACACAAAGCCACAAAACAATATTGCGGCTGGAGATGAGCAGAAGAGCTTTGGCAAGAAGCATCCATCTTTTGGATGAAGAGGAAAAATTCATCGCTGGCTGCGTGGAGTCAATAAAGATTCCACCTTGTTAATTTGAAGAATAGGGATTTTAAAAGGCAGCATCTTCTCAAAATTCCAAGTCGGGTCTCTGCCAGCCTGAGTTCCCCTGCAGCTATTCGGGGGGGTGGGGGAGGGGGGGGGGGAGATACCCGTTGAATTTCTCTTGAAATTCCTGTAGCTTTGCTGCAGGGTCTATGTGAGGCCAGTAGGGGGCAGAGAGGAGGGGTGCAAGGAATGAAAAAAGATGGCGGTATGAGGTGTAGAAATAATGATGACTCCTATTGTTATAGCAGGGCACGATACAAAACCAGCCATGGTTAAAACAAGTGGGGTTTGGTCTCTGCTTATGGCCAACACAGGCACATTACCGTTGTCATCTCTTAGGGTGATACCTAATGAGACAACAGCCCCATGGGGGGACTGTGAGTATCATGGTATGTTCAGCCACATCCTGTGGGTGTTAGCACCCATTAAATGGATATGGAGTGAGTGTTCCCGACAACCACAACCCCCACATAGGGCTCTCTCCCTCTGGTTCCTTTTCCACTCGGCTCCTTCCCAAAGAAGCTGAGTGGGAAGGGGACTAGGGATGGAAAGGGGGTGGGTGGGTTTGTCTTCCCTGGCTGCGATTCCCCTATGAGATGGCAGGAATACGTGTTGCCATTCAATGGCCGCAGTCTCAAGCGGGATCTGCATAGGTCCCGTGCGGTTTCCGCGTGGCACATTATTCAACTGCATCTCAACAGACGTGTGTGCGGTTTAGTGCACGGGTTGCGCGCAGCGTGGGGGGAGGGGGACACGGGATCAGCCCCAATCTCGAGGAGGACGCCATGTGGGGAATATGAACTCCCGTGAGGTGCACACCAACCAGAAACATGAGTTTCCGGTCAATGTCCACCTCTTAAACAGACCAATAGGCACACACTTGTGTATTTAGATATCACCCTTAGCCTCCCCAACCCCTAGAGATGGCCGCAGTGCCTTTGGGGACTGGAGACACCCAGCTTGTACAGCAGAAGCAAACACTGGGACGTAGCCATCTCTAGCAGAAGCGTGGCGGTCCATGAGAAACTGAGGGTTGACATAGTCTGTTGGCCAGAAAGCGTAACAAACCATTGGCCTAATGATTTATCCATGAAGCCGAAGGTTTGTTATGTTTTTTGGCCACCATTTGATCAATCAGCTATCTTTCTAAAAGATATGCTTGTTTAATCCAACCAGGATTAGGCTGGTCAGGCTATGGAACTGCATGCGGCTCTTGGGTAGTTCAAGTGTGGCTCTCGGCCCAGGCTGGTCACAAAGCAGGAGACGTTTGTGTGCACACGCGCATCTTGTGGTCCTTGGGAATATGAAGATTTTGGTACGGGACCCTTAGGGTTGGGAATTTTGGTCAACCTTAGCCTAGATGGTCGCAGAGGTTCCTTCTAGCCTTCCACACCATGAAACAATGAGATTAAAAAAAAGGAGAGGAAAACACAGAGCTGAACGAGAGGTAGGTGGTGGCCGTCTTGTATAGAGTAATTAGGAGACAAAGCCAGCCTCAGTGAGAAAGTTGAGAGAGATCTTACTTTTTGGGACCGCGCCAAAATAGACACACTTTACTTTTAAAGAGTGTGTTGGTTTTCTTTGCTACCTTTTGTTCTTCGTGTGTGGTCTGATTCTGGGATGCCCACAGGTTTTGTCCTGCCGTCTTGCCCACTGGAAATGTAGAAGAACGCAGACAGCCAACTGGCATCGCCAACGCCGCGGCCAGACTGACTCTCTTTTGTGTTTACCTTTCAATCTTGACGTTATAAGGCTGAAGGCCACTCCACTGTTTACCTCTCCGACACAGCTGGGTGCCTGAATGCGTCTTTCTCGGTTCACATAAAGAAGCCAACTTGGAAGCGTTATTGCAACACACAGGAAACAGTTGGCCAGCAGCCTACTTGAGACTGGCTCAGATTTTGAGCCTGCTCGTGCCGGATGCAAGAAAAGAATGAGGAATTTGGCTCTTTGTGCCCTTTCGCCTCTTAGGAATGGTTTGAACACTCAGACTTGCCTGTGTTACCCCCTCTAACCAATCATCAATACAATGCAAATCTAGTTACGTAACATTATTCAACTGCATTATTTTAAAAGCCTGAACGCCCGGTTTAAAGAAAGCTTATCCTTTCTGCCTCTCCCTGCTCCCCCTCCCCCAGCACCCACTAAGGCAACATAGAACAGATGATAGCCAACAACAGCCCAATTTTATCTCTAGTTGAGCTACATCAAATTAAACTGTAAGCTGCTTTTCTTTAATTTCAAGAGCTCGCTCAAGCTACCTCCTGCCTCCACCACTTGCAGTTTTCAAATCAAGACCAGAAGCCCTTCAAGAGAGATGTGTTAGCCAAACACAACTTAGTGAGCTTGATATGGTTACCATAGGGAGAAATTCAGCTGGCCCACTCATACGGTTGCCCATGGGTTTCATTCAGAGACTACAAGTTTTAACCAAGAATTCCTGGGGTTCGACAGAGAGCCTTAATTTCACCAAGTCATCCATGGGTAACCCATGGGTAACCCAGAGAAATCTGGTCCACAGGGGGGGGCAGCTACATGAGAAAGAGGTGGGTTATAGGGATTTCCGTGCTCTTTGTAACAGGGTCACGCCCCTATGGAGCAACATGACATCATGGTGAGCCCTAGGGGACAGGACTGTATCATAAAGGGGTGTCCCTTTACTGGGCAATAATGACATCCCCAACCCAGGGCCAGCGTTACCACAGGGAAACCACCCTGGGCCCTGCTCTTCCTAGCAGCCCTAGGGTAACCCTTATTTTCACAAGTGTAGGATGTGACTAGACCGGAAAGGAAAAATCTTGGCCAGTCCTCTTTCAGTCGGAAGCAGGACATTTACCAAGATTCGCATGCTAAGGAAACTTACCAGATTTCCTGCTGTTTTCACCATTTCCCGATATTTTTGGTATGTTGAGCGTGGCTGCCATGGGCCGGGTTCCAAGCCCTGCGTGTGCCCCGCATGCACCCCTAGGGGCTGTGGAGATAAAAACGTGCCGGCTGAGCGTCATCAAATTCCCGGAAAGTGATTTTAAAGTCTCAGAAAGTGAGGACAAAGTCCTGGAAAGTGACAAAAAAAAAGTCCCAGAAAATGATGAAAGTGATGACAAAAATGGCAGAAGTGCAGAATCATCATAAAAGGATGAAAGTACCGATGGACACTCACAAGCACTCCCGAAAGGTCAGTATTTTCCTTCAGAATGGGAACACTCGCTCTCAGCCCTAGCCCCCAAACATGACCATCTTTAGGACCCCGTGGGAGAGGACACCAGTGGCATCGCCCTGAGCTCCGCAAAATCTAAAATTGGCCCCGACGTCACTCCCAAAACCAGAGGACGATTGTAATCCCGTACACACAATCCAGGAGATCGCCAAACCAGATTATCTCACGGGCAATTTCCGACTTCCAAACCCAACCTCTGAGTTAATGCACCGATCATTCTTTTTTTAAAAAAAATAAATAAATCGCAGGCACAATAATTAATAAAGAAATAAGCCCAAGGCCATCTTGTTACAAACCAGAAGATTCTGGTGGGTTCAACGTGCAATTGTGTTGGTGTGTACTTAAGTTTCTAAGTGTCCCTGCTCAAGCTCCAAAATAAGTACCTGCAAAAAATGGGAATGCCAGTCGAAATTACGGTCCTCATCGGTACTCACTTAGGGCCCGTACCGACTTACTGATTTCCAGTTTCTGGTGTTCTTTACCCAACCCAGTTGGTAAAACAGAAAATCAGGAACTCGATAATGACAATATTTGGTATTTCAGGTGACTGAGTGCCCATCTCGGTATTCGGGTGCTGAGCAGGAAACCTTGGATCTCCAGCTATAGGCTCGTCAGAATTTTGGGATGTACCTGTGGGAAGCAAACTAACTACCCATTTGCGCTCTACCGAAAACTAAGGCTGCCGTCACACGAGACGGTCGATGTCTCCTGCGGTTTTTCTCATTTATTTTCTGGGCACCCTGCTCACGATGCACGTCTTCCACAATATTTTCCTTTGCGCCTTTTACGCAGACGTTACTAATTGACCATTCTCACTAGTGCAAATTTAATGCGATTTTCATCCTCCCCCTTCTGCCCTGCACTTGTTGCCCCGACTGACCTCCGAGCGCAGTTGAAATCCACAAGATGGCAGTGACTGAAATTAACAAGTCAGCATCAGAGCGGAGTGAAATTAACAAGCTTGCAGCAAAGCAAGGTGAAATTACCAAGCCATCTGAAATTAGCCAGGAATGAACCACGGCTCCATCCTCCCGGTTTGCTGGCTTCCACACCCGCTATCATGTGATTGTAATACCAACAGGTATTCCCACGTTCCCAGTGTTGCACAAACAAGAGTAGGATTTCAGAGCCTGATAACGCACAAACACTCAAGGAGAGGGTGAAGGTTAAGAAAGTGGAACAGTGCGCTCATACGAGCTGTTAACTTGGAGGAGCAAATTACAATCCCACAATTAACATCGCATGTGAAAGCAGCTTCATATTCATAACTCTACTGGATACCAGAAACAGGCCAAATAATGATAACTACTTCCTCCCCCCTTGAACCTCTCCTATGACCCCTCCCTACTGTTTATTATGTATATCCGTGCCTGCATTTTATTTTTGTTTAGCATTTGATTCTTGGTTTCCCCCTCATTGTATTTAAATGTTTGAAATGCTAATGATATTCTCTCTCCTAACCACCCTCTCCCAAGTGATCACTTTCATGTAGATACCTGTCCTGCATTGACTCAGTCTACAGTTTTGACATTTTATTTGCCCGAGGAAGGGTCCCGTGTGGCCTGAAAGCTTGCACACTTTCACCCACAAAAGTTGGTCCGATAAATGATGCCATCTAAACTATTTCGTCTCCAGTCCATCTCCTACAACTGAAACCACGATTCCCCTTGTCATTTTCCAGCATGTCATGTTCTGTCCACTAGAGGGCTCCAGAACCCAAGATTTCGGGATGCCATTCCTCATCCAGGGATGTCAGACCCTCTGTATCCCAGAGCTATCCAATGCTCTCATTTAGGAATTAGCAGAAGGTAAGTAGTCCTGTGCAATGTGGCTCATACTCAAGTTACCATCAACGCCTGAGCTTTATTTTATATAAATGTGCACCGAACACTCGCGATGATAAGAGACAGTCCCCTGCCCCATGGGGATTACAATCTAGAATGGGTCAAATTTCTCCTCCGTTTCAATCTGGACCCCAAAGTGTTTCTCAAGAAGCTGGTTCGCATTATGAGGAGTAAAAACCATTAGCGTGGCCTGAATTGGCGAAGGAGACATCGTATCTGGAGATCCTTGCACGATCTGCAGTAGGCACTGGCAGCATCCCACACTGATATCCACCTCGGTGCTAATGACAGATAGTTCATGACAGCTTAGTTGCTTTCGTCGAGTGAGGAACGGATGGATGAAGAATCAAACAATGGAATTTGTTTCTCTCCTGCACGAAGCTTCAATGAACGAGAGAGCGGTGTCGCGCCAACGCTATCTGCAGCAAAGGGGATTTTTCCTCAAACGGACCCATCAGACGTCAGGTGTCGGTCCGGAGAGACGGCGCTGTGGAGCATGGCTTCTGCTGGCTAACTGGGATTCGGGGGGGGGGGGGGCAGAAGGCACTCCTGCCGTTTTTCTCATCTCCCCGCCCCCCAGATATTTTATTTTAAAATATTATAACAACAACGGTGCATATGAAAAATGGCTACCAGACCGTTCTGCGCATGCATAGCCCTTTTCCAAAATGGCGCTGCTGGTGCCACTTTGGGAAAGGGCTGCCCATGCGCCAGAAGGATCTGGCGGCCATTTTGCACGCGCACTGTGATTGATTCATTTTTTTCCAAATTAAAAATAAAAAAGTTTTTTTAAAAAATCACTGCGTACACACAAAATGGGCACCAGGGCCATTCTGCGCATGCGTGCCCTTCCCCAAAATGGTGCCATCGGCGTCTTTCCGGGAAAGGGTACATGCATGCACGGAACAGTTCCCAGTGGCCATTTTGCACATGCAGAGTGCTCCAGGCAGCTGTGATCACTTGGTTTCCATGGCAGCCCCTCACGTCTACAGCTGCGGCTACTTTAGGCTGCCTCAGGGCAGTGTTTGTGTGAAGAATGCATCCGGAACTTACTTGTGGACTTGTAAACCCAGAAGATTGAAAAATCCGGAACTTTAAGGTGTGTGTAAAAATGCCCAATGTTGACTAACTCCAATGATCCCCAAAAGTAGTAACAAAACAAAGAATAATTGGATATCTTAAACAGAGTGAGAGAGTAGAGGAAGTATCTGGAACCAAATATCCTAAACGATGAACAAATAAATACCGTTTTAATGTTGATATTCTACTGTGCTAGCCATAAATGCTAATTCCCATGGATATAAAAATTGACTCTTTGTTTCAACTTGCGCTGCAATGAGTACTGACAAGAATGGGTACAGTTGAATTTCCGGCACTTGAACAAAATAAAAAATGTTGGGTACCGACCGGTACTCAATTTCAATCCGATTTGAGTACCAACCTGATGCCCTGGAATGTCGACTTCCAGTCCCGATTTAATTTTATTTATTTATTTATTGCTTCCATTTTTACCTTGCCCCTCTTACAGGAGCAGCTCAAGGTGGCTTACAATTCCGAAAAATAAAACACACACAATATAAATATAAAAATAGATATGAATACAACGTATAATAACAATAAAAACTCTGGCTGTTCGTACTAACAATAAGAATAAAAATTAAAATACCCTCCCCCCCACAACCCATCTAGCCCATCCCCCCTCCCCAAACGCCTGGCGGTTTTCTGTCCCAATTACCCAATTGGAAACCAGAAAAATAAAAAAATTGGTCTCAGAAATTACCAATAGATTTGGGGGGGGGGGGAGGTAATCCGGTTGCCCAACCGGTAATCAGGTAGCCCGTCAACTACCTGCTGCGGCATTCGGAAATGCAGATATTACCAGCGAGGTAGCAAAGGAGCTGCCTGTTTGAGCTCTAATTCAAACTCGAGTGTGAACGTGAGTCCTGGTCGCTTCAGCATGCCCCATGTTGGTGCAAAGGTTTCACACCAAGCGACAGAGAGCGGCAGAACTGAGCCCTAGAAGGAGAGACATAAACCAGATGGACACGCTACCAGAATCTTTACTGAACCGTCTAGGAGGAGGTGCCTAGACCACCAAGGCAGAGAGAATGACAGATGCTGCAAGGCCGATCCAGCACAATGAAAAATTCCTAGCTTGCATGGTAATCAGACTGATCAGTCAATTACACAGTGATAAACAGCAGGGATAAATATACATCCATATATAAACAGGGGAGGAATCCAGAGGGATTCCGCCGATGGGGCTATAAGCAGCTCTTCTCGGTTGGCCAGCACAAGATCTAAAACGGCTTCTGAGTCAAAGGTTGTGTAATAATGTGCCCTAGATCAGCTGCTTACACACACACACACACGCGCACACACACACACACACACACCCATTCCTTGTCTTATTTGTAAGCATTTCTAATTAATTTGACCATATAAAGAAGGCACCAAAGACTACGATTATCACTTCAAAAGATGTCACGGTCCAACACTAATTTCCTAATTTGGGATTCTTTTATTTTGCAACCAAGGCCAATGCTCACCACGCATTCTGATTTTTTATGCATCCTTCATGCCCCTTTTTCAGGAAATAGGAGAATTTTTTTAAGCACATGCCTTCCTCTCTTGGTAGTACTCCCAACCCAGCTGAGATTTCCAGCTGAGAGAGACGGGGGTGCAATGGCTAGCCTTCACATCATTAAGGATAATGATCTGCATTCTGTTCCTGGGTTAGGTATTAGTTCTGTGTAAAAACGTAAGCATTTTTAATTTATTTGTATCTGGGTTAGGCCAGAAGTACTGTGCAGTCACATGCAAGATTGTCAGGCACTGGGGAAAAGCACACGTGGCAATGGTCCGCTGTGGTCCTGGACCCACCAGCACATGTGTTTCCACGCCTCCAGATGTTAGCCGTGGGCTACAGTGGGAAGGGTAGGGGGCTAGCCGGGGCCGTGTCCTTGGAAAATCGTCAAGGACTAAGGGCCGAGCATGTGGCCCATCAGGAGAAGACCTCTTCCCTCATGACCGCCACGGCCGCTGAGGTCAGTCGGGGGCACCCTCTTGCGTCTACCGTCGCCCCATGATGTTTCTACAACAAGGGCGCGCAGCGGCGCAGAGAGGCATTGGGCTCAATTCCAAGCCCCGTGGATCCTGCGCACGCACCATGTGTCTGCAGCCGCACGGCCGGGTGCAGGATGCGCAGGGCTGAGCAGGCGCAGCTGTGTGTGGGATTTGCGGAACTCTGGATCGGCCTCATTGTCAGTGGCTGCTGTCTGCTTCACTTCTTTGCAAGGCCCAAGCACTTCCTACTTCCTTCTCATGGACTCCCACACAGCAGGTTCACAAGTCCATAACTCGGTATTTAACACCCTTTAGTGCCATCACCAGTGGTACAAATACTCAGTCTTTAAGGTACAACTCGGCCCCTGTTCTCTCCTTCCGAGGTCAGGCCCGTAACTTTTACGTCCTATTCCTGGTCTCCTTAGCTAGAACTCCTTTTGGCCCTCAAGCGTACCTCTGGTTCCTCCGTTTCAGGACCCTGGAAAACGTAGCCTGATCCTGCTTATCTTCTGGAAGCGATGTAAGACCTTTTTGTTTGGCCAGACGTCTGGCAGGCAGGAAGAGAGCTAGGTGGGATGGGTGGGTGGACTGGGGGAAGGGTTGTAGGGGGTTAAGGGGATTTTAAATTGTTTTTATATGATGTAAGCTGCCCTGCTCCTTACTGGGAAGGGTGGCATAGAAATCTGAATAAATAAATTAAATAAAGTCTCTCTCTCTCAGTCTCAATTCCCCATCCATAAAAAAGGGAATGTAAGTGTCCCCTACCCTTTCCTTGTCCATCCTAGAGATTGTAAGTCCCTTGGGGCATAGACCAGTATCTCATTACAGGCCTGTAGCAGCTGCTATGTAATAAATAACAATAGCCTCCATTGCCATTGGATGTGCAGATTCATTGGCCTTATTTCAGTTGTGCCTCACTCTGGAATTTCATTTAATTTGTCCGTTTAGTCATTCGGTATTCTGAATATCATTAGTCACTGCTTTCTTCTGCATTACATCACACAGACAGCCCAATCAAATTCACATTCCAAAGGTTTAAAAACCCCATCCAATAGCACGGCTGAAGACACGGAAATGAGAGTATGAATGCAATGAGAGGCGATAACAGGGGTGGTCTGAGCCTTGAGAAATGTTCCCGCTAGGGGTCGGCACCCTGAATTGCGAGAGGCCAAGGAGGCCATTTGGGGCACGGAGACAAAAGCCAGAATTTAGCTGTCAATGACTTTCCTGCCCCACCCCCTGTGCTGGCGGTCGCCATACAAATTATAAATCACAAGAATTCCTGTTTTGTATTCAAGGCAGAGAGGCAGGGTTGCCTAGCGGTTAGGGTTGCTAGCTGGAGAGTAGATTCACTTCCCTGTTCTGACACGCCCTAGGCTGGGAGGCATGGTCTCTGGGGTCTGGGGTCTGGGAGGCATGGTCTCTGGGGCACAGGGGGTGGCTTCTGGGACAGGCTTGAAACCTGGCAATTATTTCTTTTTATTATTATGATTACATTTCCAAATGAAGCACTCTTTAATATGTTCTCACTATGGCCCCACTGTTCAGACTCTATCTTCCTTTCCCTGCAACTCACGCTCTGCCCAAGAATATCCCAGCAGCCTGTCTCTCCAGCTAAGAAAACATCCAACCCTTCCTTTTTCTATGAGTGGGATTCTGCCCTGAGGCCTCGGGGCTATAATCGCTTACTAGGGCTGAGACAAGAGCAAGTGTTCCTGTTCCGCAGGGAAATACCAATCTTTCAGGAGCGTTTCTGAGTGTTCGTCGGTCTCCAATGTGTCCGTGCTTCTGCCATTGTCGATATTGGAGCCTGGGATTTGTCATCATTTCCCATTAATTTTGTCATTTTCTGGCACCCTTCCATGATTTTTCATCATTTTTTGCATTTTTGTCAACATTTTGTCATTTTTTGCATTTTTGTCACTTTCACAACAGTTTTATAGCACTTTTACAGCAATTTACAGCACTTCGGGCTGGCAGCTGGGCTGAGGAGAGCACAGTTACCACCTGGGGCTTGTTTCTCCATTGCTCTCACTCCCACTGCTGGGGCTTGCATCCCTGCCGCTTTTGCTCCCGCTGCAGTGCCCAAGGCAAGGAGGACCCACATGGCTGTGCTGGAGATGAGGGGCGTGAGTAGGGGAGACCGGGACAGCTTTGGTGCCCTACCCCACCCCCACCCCCCTGGACTAACACCCGGAAGTGCCGAGGGGCACTTAAGTGAAGGGCCGGCGACTGCGCCACAGTCCGCAAGCCAGCTTCCGCAAGCCGAAGGGCCGCGGCCAAAGGGCGCGGCCCTTTGGGGCCCTTCGGGGCCTGGAGGGGGGAAGTTATGTCAGGGTGGGAGGTTAGAGCAAATAGGAGGGGAGGAGGAGAATTGGGGAATGAGGGATAAAAAGGAACAGAGGGGTTGTCTTTATGTTAGTGTTGTTGAAATGTTGTTCTGGGCTCCCTGTGTGGAAATTTCCAGAACTATTATTGTACTGTTGTAAGCCGCCTCGAGTCCTACGGGAGAGAGTGCGGGGTATCAAATATATATGGATTGGATG
>QEPC01008216.1:591073-608611 GCA_003113815.1 Sphenodon punctatus
GGGGGGGGGGGGGGAGTAAACTGTCCAAGTCTGCAATTTGCAAACCGGCTGTTTGCAATTCAGCTGGTCCCGTCCCTGCTCCACCCCGGCGGGGGGGCTGTGCCGCCCAAGGCTGTGTCTTCTTCACCCCGGGAGCCAAGCAGCGAAGCCCCCTTGTGCCCCAGCTTAAATGCGCAAAATAGGGACGATGTCAATAGCGCACTAAGCTCATTTTGAAATTGACTGCATTTAGAAAAACCTGCATTTTAACGTTTGTGTGAATGCGCTCACTAAACTGAAAAATCGAGTCCGGAAGTTGACATTCTGGGATATCGGGTAATCGAGTTGGGACGAAATCGGGTACCAATTCGTACCTGTCATTTTCGAGTGGCTTAAGACACCGAAAATTCGACAGGAATAACCATTTCGTCGGGTCCTAATTTCAGCTCTAAGAGGGATACTTTCATGACGTTGACAAGCTACTGGCACAACTTGCCTGACTTCCAGGAATAAAGGGGGACTTTTTGCATAAGTCTCAGTTTGAGACTTAAGTATAATCCCTTTAACAAATCCAAATAACAAATATCAGTGGGATTGCAACCCTCCAGCTCCCTCACATTCTTTATTTAATTTCTTCATATTTTTATATCACCCTTCCCTTAAGAAGTAGGGCGGCTTACAACACAGAAAAACTTACTCAGAAATTAAAACAATCTCTATCCCTGCCTACCAAACGCCTGGGCAAACAAAGAGGTCTTCCACTGCCTCTGGAAGGTGAGCCGGGTCAGGCTTAAATGAATCTCCAAGGAGAGGGAGCTCCATAATTGTGGGGCAGACACGGAAAACGCCTCTTCGCGTGCCCTTGTTGTGTGACATGACTCTTACATTTGGAACTTCTTTTTGAAGCACATACAGTGTGAACTGGATCTCTGCCCATCCTGGCTGGTTAAGGCCTGCCGAGAGACAAAGGGGCCATTGTTGGCTGGGGTGGTCAACGCCTCCCTTAGGGAGGGCAGAGTGCTGGGCTGTCTCAAGGAGGCGGTGGTGCGTTCGCTGCTCAAGAAACCATTGCTCGACGTTGACTCCCTCTCCAGCTATCGGCCTGTCTTTAACCTTCCCTTTTTAGGGAAGGTTATTGAACGGGTAGTGGCTCGTCAGCTGCAGGGGCACCTTGATCGTGTTGGTTTTCTTGATCCCTCCCCCAGTAGGGACTTCGTCCAGGGTATGGCACCGAGACTGCCCTTGTGGCTTTGGTCGATGATCTACACCGGGAGTGGGATCGGGGTCGTTCAACCCTGCTGATTTTATTAGATCTGTCAGCTGCGTTTGATACCGTTGATTGTGAGATGTTGGTGACGCGCTGGCGGGACTGTGCCGGGGTGGGCGGGGCTGTTTTGGAATGGTTCCGTTCCTTCCTGACCGGACGAACTCAGCGAGTGGTGCTTGGGGAGGGTTTTTCATCACACCAAGACCTCTCGTGTGGAGTCGCGCAGGGTTCTGTTTTGTCCCCTCTCTTGTTCAACGTGTACACGCAGCCACTCGGCGAGGCAATCAGGAGGTTTGGGTGCGCGGTGTCATCAATATGCTGATGACACCCAGCTGTAACTCTCTTTATCATCCAACCCAGGCAGTCTCGGTGCTTACTCGGTGTCGGACGGCTGGGGGGGACTGGATGAGGGCTAACCGACTGAAGCTGAATCCTGACAAGACGGAGGTGACATTGGTGGGTACGGCGATGGAAATGACAGCCCCCCATCATTGATGGGGTCTGCCCTCCATTAGACCCTCAGGTTTGGAGTCTGGGGGTGCTCCTCGATGCGCAGCTCCACCTGGATGCCCAGGTGGAGGCTGTGGCGAGGAGAGCTTTCCACCAATTACATCTGGTGCGACGGCTTCGGCCGTATGTCTCGTACTCTGACCTGGCCACCATCATCCAAGCTTCCATCACCTCTAGATTGGACTATTGTAACATGCTCTACGTGGGGCTACCCATGGTGACGGCTCTGAAACTGCAGCTGGTGCAGAATGCGGCGGCCCGTCTCCTGGTGGGTCTGAGCCGCTGGCAGCATATTACGCCGGTGCTCCATTCTCTGCACTGGCTTCTGGTAGTTTTCCGGACCGGATTCAAGGTGTTGATCTTGACCTATAAAGCCCTAAATGGCCTAGGCCCTACCTATCTGCGGGACTGCCTCACCCCACCCCCGGTTCTGGATCGGCCCCTGTGGTCATCTGGGGGTGCTCTGCTCAAGGTCCCCTGAGTCTGCCGGGGGGCCACACAGGGGAGGGCATTCTTGGTGGCCGCGGAACTCCCTTCCGGTTGAGGCCCGGCTGGCCCCGGATCGCTCTTCCTTTTGGAAAGTTGTAAGACCTGGCTGTTCCGCCAGGCATTTGGCGGAGGAGAAGGGTGATGGGGTGGGTTGGGGAGTTATTTTAGATCCTCCTTTTATGTGCGTTTTTAGAACTCTTGTGTTTTTATAGAGTGTAAGCTGCCAGGAGGAGCAGGGTAATAAGAAATTTTAAATAAAATAAATAAATAAATACACTCTGTTCCCTCCCTCCCGACCTTCACCTCCCTACTAAAACCCTACCTGTGGCATTAGACTTTCCCTAGCTCCTTGCTTCCACAGGCTGCTCATCAATGAGCTTTCTTCTCTCCTATCAGAGGATCCTTCTCTGCCACTAAACTAAGCACATCCAGCTGTGACGTCCCAACTTGATGAACGTATCCCTGTTGCTCCCTCTGTTGCCCTGTCCCTTTTCTCTCCTAGATGGCATGCCCCTTGGGGCAGGGACCCTAGGGCTGGAACAGAACAACAGTTCCATTCTGGCAAACGTTTCCACAAAAACGGAAGAGTTGTCTTTGATTTCGGCCAGAATTCCAATTCTGATTCCAAAATCCCAGTAAAAAATAAATACATTGTGCACATATAGTGCCACTTCCAGCTGCAGACAACTTTGATGCTATAGGAAGAAATTGGGGCGGGGGGGCAACCCAACATGTATTGCTGGCGGGAAAACACGTCCTGTAGCATCAAATAATGAAAACTCCTCACAAGATATATGCCATCAATGTATCCAACTCTGTTCAGATCGTTTGCTCCCACAACTGCCCCTGGAAGCTAATTTTTGTTACCAAAATTTAAAAAAAAATTAAAAATCACGGCACATGCATAAAATGGCCCTTTCCCCAAATGGCCCTGACGGCATTGGTGCCATCTCGGAAAAGAGCAGCTGTTCGGCACATGCTCACCCAGGCGCAGACTGACTGCCCTTTTCAAAATGATGCTGCTACCGTCGGTGCCGCTTTGGGAAACGATGTGCATGCACAGAACGGCTCCGCAGCCATTAGATGCATGCACAGTGATTTTTTGATTTTTTAAAATAAAATAAAAACGCAAACAAAAAACTGAAAACAAACATTTTTGCTTGCAACCCCCCCTGAAAATGAAGGGTTTTTTTTGTAAACGAAAACAGATTTGAAAACGAACTCTCTGCCAACGGCCGCGCACCCCTACTAAAGAGTCGCTATGGGTATTCCAGGTGGCCAGAAAGACCCACGAAAGGGACATAGCTTACACAGCGCTGTGATGACATCTGAACAGCTGTACCCCATGGCGGCCCCACAGCCACAACCCCCTTGGGGGGCTTTCTGGGGGGCTTTCTGGAGGTCTGAAAGACCCGTATCCACCACAGCCCCTCCACCACCGCCCCCATCTCTCCCACTAGTCAACCCAGAAGTGAAGAGAGAGATCAATCATCTACCGCCACAAAGACCGAACGGGAATAATTTAAATGTCATCCCCTAATGACATGATTTCACTGACGATTGCACTGGCAAAAGCCTCCTGCTGATGGGCTCATCCTATCCCCCCCACCCACGCCATCCCAAGTGTCAGAAACCCTCAACCATTTCCTCCTCAGCTACCGAAATTACCAGCTTCAACCAACAGCTCCTACGGCACAGCCAGGTGTTGGATACAGCAGCAGACCCTTTGAAACCAAAAGTTAAAGAACTTAAATTTAAAACAGAAAGGCTGCTGTGCTGACCAATTAATTGCCAGACCCCTTTCAGTTTAAAAGCTGATCATGGTGGGGCAGCTGCATCAGCATCCCCAAACCCTCGGGGAAGCTCTCTCTCCCCAGGAATCTGACATTTCTTAATTTGAGCTCATTTTCAAGGTCAGTGGTCTCACTGCTCAATGCTTTCCAGTCTACTGGCATCAATGCGGAATGTCATCACTGTAAGAACATAATCAGTGCCAGACTAGATCAGACCAATGATCCGTGGAGTCCAGTATCCTGTCTCCAACAGCAGCTGGTACTAGATTAGTATTAATAATTTATATAGGCTTCACAACAGTTGTTTCATTTACCCTCACAGCAACCCAATGAGGTCAGTCACTATGAGGCCCATTTTACAGGTGAGGAACTGAGGCGGAGAGGCAGTAATTTGCCTAAGGCCACCCAGTGAATCCATAGCTTTAAGATGAGATTTGAACCCTCATTTTCTAGGTCCAAGGCCAACAGCTCATCTCCGAGGCTTACGGGACGCTTGAGAGGAAGTGTATAAAAAGCCACACAGCAAAAAAAAGCCCGGTGGAAGACGTAAAATGGAACTCTGCTTTCCGTGGCACCGGGAGACAGGAAATACTTAACGCTGCCACTAGCCGGCGTAGCCTCTTGGAGATCTTCCTAGATTTGGGGAGGAGATTCCTCTGGGCGAGAGACGGAAGAATGGACAGGATAGAATGGCTGGGCATGGGGAGGAGAGGGATTTTTTTTTTACTATGTACAAGATTGTGGTGTGTGTTTATTGTGATTATTGTAAGTTGCCCTGAGGGTCCCCTGCCCCCAGGTCGGGTACTGTCTAAATATAAAGTAATACTAATAATTATGCTAAGAATGCCTCGTAGTAACACTGTTGTACAAGGGCTAAACAGTAGCAAAAGATGGGAAGCCAAAATGATCTAAATGACCAAAGTGACGTAAACAAAGAGACAAGTATGTGACTGCCACGTGTCAGGACGAAGGCAGTTTGGATACTCCCCGCTTCGGAACTTTGCTCTTCGCCCCAGTCTCCTGGTCCCAGAACCATCTTTGCCCCATCTCTCTTGCGGCCCCCTATGCCTGGAACTCAACTCTCTCTCTGAATACATACACTCTGCTCCCTCCCTCCCTCCAAATCTCTCCCCAAAGCCTTCCTCATCCATCAGACTTTCCTCCCCAGCAACTCACCCTCCTAAATTGCTCACTGATGTCCCTTCGACCGTTTTATCCTCCAGGGCCTGCTTTTCCCCTGTGGCTAAGCTAAGCACGTGCCCCTGTAACCTTTCAACAGCATGAATGTAGTCCTTGCATCCCTTTTCCTTCCCCAGTCTAAATTGTAAGCCACTCGGGGCAGGAACCTGTCTCTAATACGAAATGTTCAGTACCAGACACACGGCTGGTACAATATTCAATTCAAGGTGTGGGTTTTGACCTATAAAGCTCTAAACGGTTTGGGCCCAAGTATCTGAAAGATCACATCTTCCTTTGTGTCCCGTCACGGCTTCTGAGGTCAGCTGGGAGCACCCTCTTGCAGGTACAGTATGGCCGTGAGGTTTCTACAGCAAGGGCATGCAGAGAGGTGCTCTTGGTGGCGGCCCCATGACTATGGAACTCCCTCCCCTTGGAGGTTCGTCCATGCCCACGCCTGCTTATCTTCGGGAAACAATGCAAGACCTTTCTGCTTGGCCAAGTATTTAGCAGGCAGGGATAGGGTTGGGTGGGGAACAGGGGAAGGGTGTGAGGGGTTAAGAGGATTTATTTTGGATATTTTTATTGATTGTAAGATGTCCTGAGCCTTAAATGGTAAGGGCAGCATATAAACATTTGAATACATAAATAAATATTAAGTCAAGGGTGGGAAACCGTTTTCCCCTCCTGGGCGTGTGTCACTTTGAAAAATAGTGCAAGCTCCGGGGACCGCATGGAAATTTGAGTTGGGGCACTTATTGGATGCACTCAAGAAAAGGAGTGTCCAGTGCTGTGGATCTGTCCTCTCTCCTCCTGTGCATGCCCTTAACTCTGCTCCCTTAATCTGAGCTCAGCCTTTCAGGGTTTAAGAACATAAGAAGGGCCAGACTGGGTCAGACCAATGGTCCATCTAGGCCAGCATCCTGTCTCCGACAGTGGCCAATCACGGTGGCTTGGGAGAAGCTTGGGTAGGAACTGGATCCAGGGGCCAGACCAAGGAACTAGAAGCAAACTTGCTGTGGCCACAGTTGACCCGTGTGATGTAAATAATCCCTGACATAAATATCAACAACAATAATGGTGCAGATGAATATGCAAATAATTTTTATGAATGTGGAATGGCCTATTCGTTTTAGCACTACACACACACACACACACACACACACACACACACACACACACACACAGAGAGGCAGCTTCTCAATAGTGTACTAGCCGCATTCAAGCCCCTGCACTTGTAGCTTCTGTGCCGTTCCGAAGGGGACATGCCAGCACAAAAATCGGGACCAGCCCTTGGCTGCTCTAGTTTAAGCGGAAAAGCATGTCTTGCCCCAAAGCCGTTTCATAGCGGTGCTAGGTGTCTGGAGCCAGAACCATCGTGCGGGTGCTGCATCTCAAAGCTGGAAATATATTGCCGTGGAGCGAAAGCAGCGCAGGATAGAACGCACCGCCGCACAGAAAGATTCAGCCTGCGGCTCCGGCTGATGTTTGACGGCCTCTTTGCCCCCACCCCACCCACTTCGATGATGGAAATAGATCAAAGAATTAAGAATTATTCAAACCCGGCAGGGGTGGCCGGCCGCCGACGCCTTGGACGATAGAACCAGAATCCAATCTTGATCGGTTAGAAATCCAGGCCGGAATTAATCAAATGAAATTCAACCGAGATAAATGTAAAGTTCTGCATTTAGGGAAGAAGAAAAGAATTCACCAGGATAGGACGGGGGATCTTTGGCTTGGCAGCAGCAGATGTAGGAAGTATCTAGGGGTCGTGGTGGATCACAAACTGAACAGGAATCAGCAATGTGAAACAACTGCAAAAAACAAAAAAAAAGCCAATGCAATTCTAGGCTGCATTAGCAGGGACGTTGTCTTCAAATCAGCAACAGTAATAATTCCATTCTGTTCAACAGTGGTCTGACCGACACCTGGAGTTCGGTGTTCAATTTTGGGAGTCTTATTTTAAGAAGGGCTTTGTTGCTCTCCTTGGAATACACTTCAGCTCATCAAAGATGGTCAAGGGTCTGGAAAGCAAATCTAATGAAGAGAAGGCTGGAGGAACTGGGTATGTTTAGTCTAGAAAAGTACCGATTAAGGGGAGGCACGATAGCAGTCAACAACTCTCTCAAGGGCTGCCCCCAGAAAGACGGAAGGGGGCTGTTCTGCTTTGCCGCAGGGGGAAGAACTAGAAACAATAGGCGCAGGTTACAGGAAGGGAAATTTCTGTTAGGTATCAGGAAAAACGTCCGAACCAGTAAGAGCCGCGCAGCAATGGAGCGAGCTGCGTAGGGTGGGTTGCAGTTCTCCGTTGCTACTGGAGGTTTTCAGAAAGAGGCTGGGCAGTCATCTGTCGGGGATGTTGTAGCTGTAGTCATCCTGCATCCACGCAGGGGGGTGGACTAGATGACCTTCAAAGTTTCTTCCAACACTAACATTCTATGATTTCTCCCCACTCGCAAGGCTCTAAAATGTTTTGCAAAATCACATCAAGCATCTTGCATGGACTTAAACAACATTCTTTCAGTTCATTTCCATAGGGCCAGACCCCTTGTAAATGAAGTTTCTCCTATACTTTCCTGGAGAAGGGGTGGGGATTGCTGTTACTGTTTGATTCCGCCGTGCAATGCTTCCTCCCTACTAGAGTTCTGCAGACTGGAACTGGAACGGGGGCATTGTTATCTTTCCCACTGTGGGTGGGGTGGGGGAGGGCTCACCCGCCGGCTCAGTCGAGTGACCGTCCGTCCGTTCATTGCCTTGACCTGACTCAGCCAGGGGCGGCACCGGCGCACCAGTGGCTGCATGTCTGTTGTCACCCCGAAGTGGGGGATGAGTCCCCTGCAAATTTCCTCCCCCTGCAATTCCCGAGATATGGGAGCACAGCTTGTGTGGGTCAGCGTTCCCTGCAAGTTTTATTATTAATTATTATTTATTATTATTATGAAGCATTTATATAGCGCCAGCAATGTACCTGGCACTTTACAATTGTAAGAAAGAGACACAGTCCCTGCCCCAGCAGGCTTACAATCTAAGAGACAGGCAGGGGCCGCGTCTATTTCTATGTTCTGTACAGCGCCAGGCACATGGCTGGCGCTATATAAATGTTTATAATAATAAATAATAAAATAATAATAATAATAAAGAGAGACAAGGGGGAGTGAAACAAAGCAGGGGGGAAACAGAGGAAGAGACAAGGATACATATACGAACTCGCGAGGTCTCAGGTGCACGTGCTTGGCTTAGTTACAAAGGTGTAGTTACTCACTGAATGTTACACAAGATACGATAATTCGGGATAAGTCAGCAAGGGGGCGAGGGGAACAGGCCGTCGGGGAAAGCTCGACAGAAGAGGTGGGTTTTGATGAGGGATCTGGAGGGAGGAAGCCGAGCAAATGTGTTCAGGGAGGGAGTTCCAGGTATATATTATATATATATTATATTATATTTATATTATATATATTATATTATATATATATTTATTCAATTTATATCCCGCCCCTCCTGCGAACAGCTCGGGGCAGCTAACAAATTCAACATAAAACAATATATTAAAACAATCCATTAAAACACTACAATAAAACAGGCTGGGATAATAATAAATAAATAAAGGTGGGGGAAGATAAAACACCCCCTAACCCACCCCACCCCCCTCCCCAAAAGTATGGGGGGATGCCAGGGAAAAGGGGCAGATACGTTTTGCGGAGCAGGGAACCATGAGCAGGCGCGGGTGGTGGCAGAGGAGGAGCGCAGCTCTCGGACAGGAGTGTAGCAGGAAATGAGTGCTAAGAGATACGGGGCAGCAAGACCATAAAGAGCCTTGTAGGTAAAAACCAGGAGTTTGTTCAGGAAGAGGGAGCCAGTGGAGCGAGGAGAGGAGGGGCTGTACATGGTCAAAGCGGTGGGCGACGTGGATGACCTTGGCAGCAAAGTTATGAACAGAAATGAGAGCAGCAAGGTGAGAGCGAGGAAGGCCAGTGAGAAGGAGGTTGCAATAGTCGAGGCGAGAGATGACCAGGGCATGGACAAGGGTTTAGCCCAAAGTTACTCCGATGGGCACGATCAAGCCCTCTATGAACCCACAACACCCAAAGAGTTTTGTATTCTTCAAATCAGAGTTTTCTTTAAATCAAAGTCCATGCTGAGCTACTGAGCTGGCCTATACAGGATGATAAGGTGAAGGCACGTCAGCAGCTTACGGAGGACAGGGGAGCGACATGGCTGGCCGCACTGTGTCCGACGGCCTTTGACTTCCTCAACCCAATGGATCAGATACTCAGTCACAGCTGGGGGAACTGGAGGGGGTCATGCAGATTTGCAGGCCTTGAACCCAGGATTTGCAGGGGTGTAGCCAAGTGTCTTAGCCACTAGGCCACCGCACACCAGTTCCCCATGAGCCTTTAGAGCAACAGAGATCCTGTTTCTTTTCATTCGCATGTTCTGGCGGAGTCCATAAATTCTCATTTGTGGCATAAACACGAGCTGCCAGCCCTTGATTTCCAAAAATGTAGTATTTGTATTCTGCTAAGAAATTATTTACAGTCTCCATAAACATCCTCCTTGCGCAGTCCATCTGGCAGCTCGGAGAGGGGACTTGGAATTTGCTAATTTACTTTCATCATAAACCACTTTCTAATAAAATAAATAAAGCTCTTAATAGCTCACCCACAAACATGAGGCGTGTTTTGTGCAGGACTATATGGCATGTCTGTGTTTGGAGCTCAGAATTCAGCTGCTGAAAATATTGTGAAAATATCTCGGTTTAGGGGAAACACCCCATTTTGGAGTCAGTTTCAGAGTTGGTTATTTGGGCATTGCTTTTCTAAAGCAGACTTGAAATTCTGGGGTCGCCTGGGCTAGATTCTTGTGTCAGGGGGCCATAGTGTAGATATTGAGCAGCTGCAGAGAAGTTGGTGGAGAAACCCTTAGCATAACACAGCAGAATCTGGTTTCAATACCGAGCAGCAGGGCATCCTGGGTATATAGTGCCTCACGGGATCAGGTGACAGATCAATAGAAATGCAACTGGTGCGGATGCTTTCACTGGGGAGCAGATTCTAATGCAACAAAAAAAACCTGCCAAAAAATCTGTTTGCACCACACTAGGCCTGAGACGAGAGCACGTGTTCTCGTTCCGAAGAGAAATACCGATCCTTCAGGAGCGCTTGCGAATGTCCATTGGTACTTTGTCAGTTTCCAGTGATTCTGCATCTCTGCCATTTTCATCACTTTTTGTCACTTTCTGGGACTTTTTGTCACTTTCTGGGACTTTTCATCATCATTTTTGTCATTTTCTGGGACTTTTTCATCACTTTCCGGGAATTTTACAACAGTTTTGCAGCGCTTTTATGGCAATTTCCAGCATTTCCCCAGTGCGCAGCCGGCATGTTTTCATCTCCAGTCCCCGAGGGTGGGCGTGGGACACACGTGGCCCGTGGCATGCCACGTTCAACTTGCGAAAAATAACAAAAATTGAGAAAACAGCGGGAAAGGCGGTAAGTTTCTGCATCATGCGAATCCCAGCGAATGCCCTGCTTCCGACAAAAACAGGACTGGCTGAGATTTCTCGTTTCAGGCCTACCCACACTTTAAAAAAAACCAAACCACTGCGTGAAAGGATCAGACCACAGAATACTTTGCTTGTAGACACGCAAACAAGCTACAAGTGGGAGGGCATAAATTAAGGTTTAACGATCGTGCTATTTCCGATTTTAACGATTGTGCTATGGTTTAACTTCTGTGTCTTTCATAATGTTGGGAAGGACAGTTTGTGTGCCCCACAATGCACCACACAAAAAAGCAGCTTCGTGGGATAATTGCTGGCAGATGACAGGGCAATTCCCGCAGCTTTTTATTAAATGCCACATGCATTGAAAAAAAATAATAGAATCTTAGAGTTGGAAGGGAAGTCAAGGGCTATCTACTCCAAGCTTCTACTTGGAGGCAGGATGACGACAGCTACAACATCCCTGACAGATAGCCGTCTTGCCTCTTTCTTGAACACCTCCAGTGATGGAGAGCCTACAACTTGAGCGAAGGTGAGTACCTGCAAACATGAGTATACCTTTCAGCTTTCCAATACTCACACACAACTGAAAAATCAGAGTACTTCTCGGTCCCAAACCAGTTTTTGATTGGGTACCTGGAATACCGAAATGTNTTACTCACTGAATGTTACACAAGATACGATAATTCGGGATAAGTCAGCAAGGGGGCGAGGGGAACAGGCCGTCGGGGAAAGCTCGACAGAAGAGGTGGGTTTTGATGAGGGATCTGGAGGGAGGAAGCCGAGCAAATGTGTTCAGGGAGGGAGTTCCAGGTATATATTATATATATATTATATTATATTTATATTATATATATTATATTATATATATATTTATTCAATTTATATCCCGCCCCTCCTGCGAACAGCTCGGGGCAGCTAACAAATTCAACATAAAACAATATATTAAAACAATCCATTAAAACACTACAATAAAACAGGCTGGGATAATAATAAATAAATAAAGGTGGGGGAAGATAAAACACCCCCTAACCCACCCCACCCCCCTCCCCAAAAGTATGGGGGGATGCCAGGGAAAAGGGGCAGATACGTTTTGCGGAGCAGGGAACCATGAGCAGGCGCGGGTGGTGGCAGAGGAGGAGCGCAGCTCTCGGACAGGAGTGTAGCAGGAAATGAGTGCTAAGAGATACGGGGCAGCAAGACCATAAAGAGCCTTGTAGGTAAAAACCAGGAGTTTGTTCAGGAAGAGGGAGCCAGTGGAGCGAGGAGAGGAGGGGCTGTACATGGTCAAAGCGGTGGGCGACGTGGATGACCTTGGCAGCAAAGTTATGAACAGAAATGAGAGCAGCAAGGTGAGAGCGAGGAAGGCCAGTGAGAAGGAGGTTGCAATAGTCGAGGCGAGAGATGACCAGGGCATGGACAAGGGTTTAGCCCAAAGTTACTCCGATGGGCACGATCAAGCCCTCTATGAACCCACAACACCCAAAGAGTTTTGTATTCTTCAAATCAGAGTTTTCTTTAAATCAAAGTCCATGCTGAGCTACTGAACTGGCCTATACAGGATGATAAGGTGAAGGCACGTCAGCAGCTTACAGAGGACAGGGGAGCGACATGGCTGGCCGCACTGTGTCTGACGGCCTTTGACTTCCTCAACCCAATGGATCAGATACTCAGTCACAGCTGGGGGAACTGGAGGGGGTCATGCAGATTTGCAGGCCTTGAACCCAGGATTTGCAGGGGTGTAGCCAAGTGTCTTAGCCACTAGGCCACCGCACACCAGTTCCCCATGAGCCTTTAGAGCAACAGAGATCCTGTTTCTTTTCATTCGCATGTTCTGGCGGAGTCCATAAATTCTCATTTGTGGCATAAACACTGAGCTGCCAGCCCTTGATTTCCAAAAATGTAGTATTTGTATTCTGCTAAGAAATTATTTACAGTCTCCATAAACATCCTCCTTGCGCAGTCCATCTGGCAGCTCGGAGAGGGGACTTGGAATTTGCTAATTTACTTTCATCATAAACCACTTTCTAATAAAATAAATAAAGCTCTTAATAGCTCACCCACAAACATGAGGCGTGTTTTGTGCAGGACTATATGGCATGGCTGTGTTTGGAGCTCAGAATTCAGCTGCTGAAAATATTGTGAAAATATCTCGGTTTAGGGGAAACACCCCATTTTGGAGTCAGTTTCAGAGTTGGTTATTTGGGCATTGCTTTTCTAAAGCAGACTTGAAATTCTGGGGTCGCCTGGGCTAGATTCTTGTGTCAGGGGGCCATAGTGTAGATATTGAGCAGCTGCAGCGAAGTTGGTGGAGAAACCCTTAGCATAACACAGCAGAATCTGGTTTCAATACCGAGCAGCAGGGCATCCTGGGTATATAGTGCCTCACGGGATCAGGTGACAGATCAATAGAAATGCAACTGGTGCGGATGCTTTCACTGGGGAGCAGATTCTAATGCAACAAAAAAAACCTGCCAAAAAATCTGTTTGCACCACACTAGGCCTGAGACGAGAGCACGTGTTCTCGTTCCGAAGAGAAATACCGACCCTTCAGGAGCGCTTGCGAATGTCCATTGGTACTTTGTCAGTTTCCAGTGATTCTGCATCTCTGCCATTTTCATCACTTTTTGTCACTTTCTGGGACTTTTTGTCACTTTCTGGGACTTTTCATCATCATTTTTGTCACTTTCTGGGACTTTTTCATCACTTTCCGGGAATTTTACAACAGTTTTGCAGCGCTTTTATGGCAATTTCCAGCATTTCCCCAGTGCGCAGCCAGCATGTTTTCATCTCCAGTCCCCGAGGGTGGGCGTGGGACACACGTGGCCCGTGGCATGCCACGTTCAACTTGCGAAAATAACAAAAATTGAGAAAACAGCGGGAAAGGCGGTAAGTTTCTGCATCATGCGAATCCCAGCGAATGCCCTGCTTCCGACAAAAACAGGACTGGCTGAGATTTCTCGTTTCAGGCCTACCCACACTTTAAAAAAAACCAAACCACTGCGTGAAAGGATCAGACCGCAGAATACTTTGCTTGTAGACACGCAAACAAGCTACAAGTGGGAGGGCATAAATTAAGGTTTAACGATCGTGCTATTTCCGATTTTAACGATTGTGCTATGGTTTAACTTCTGTGTCTTTCATAATGTTGGGAAGGACAGTTTGTGTGCCCCACAATGCACCACACAAAAAAGCAGCTTCGTGGGATAATTGCTGGCAGATGACAGGGCAATTCCCACAGCTTTTTATTAAATGCCACATGCATTGAAAAAAAATAATAGAATCTTAGAGTTGGAAGGGAAGTCAAAGGCCATCTACTCCAAGCTTCTACTTGGAGGTAGGATGACGGCAGCTACAACATCCCTGACAGATGGCCATCTTGCCTCTTTTTTGAACACCTCCAGTGATGGAGAGCCTACAACTCGAGCGAAGGTGAGTACCTGCAAACATGAGTATACCTTTCAGCTTTCCAATACTCACACTCAACTGAAAAATCAGAGTACTTCTCGGTCCCAAACCAGTTTTTGATTGGGTACCTGGAATACCGAAATGTCAAAAATCTGGTTTCATCCTGATTTTGTCCTGGATATTTATTTTGGGGGGTGGGGGGTGGAATTCGGTGTGTGTGTGTGTATATTATTTCCGGGTTTGGGGTAATTTGGGGTACTCAAAAAAAGGTAACTGAATTTTCAATTTTTCGAGTACTCAATTGATATGCAGGTACTAGTTTGGATAACAGAAATGGTACCCGAAAATGCAAGTACCAAATCAGGCACCTATTTCAGTCCTACCTCCCTAGGCAACTTGCTCGATTACCAAACAGCTCTTACTGTTAGGGCGTTCTTCCTGATATCTAACCAAAATCTACCGTCCTGTAACTAGAGTCCGTTGATTCTAGTCCTGCCCTCTGTAGTGATGCAGAACAATTCTCTGCCATCTTCCTGGCGGCAGCCCCGGAGATATTCAAAGATTCCTATTATGTCTCCTCTTAATCTTCTCTTTGCTAGACTAAACACACCCAGCTCCATCAACCTTTCCTCACTGGACTTGCTTTCCAGACCCTTTATCATCTTCTTGCCCTCCTCTGACCCCACTTCAATGTGTCAACGTCCTTCTTAACATGAGGCGCCCAAATCTGGAGACAATACTCCGGGTGAGGCCTGGCCGATTCTGAATAGAGCAGAACGATTACGGCCATGGATTTTGAGAAAATGCTTCTGTTAATGCAGTAGAGGTGCGCAGAAGGCACATCATTTGTTTTCATTTACAAAAAAAACCCTTCATTTTCGGGGGGGTTTCCGTAAAGGACTCTACTGAGTTCATTCATTTTTTTCATTTTATTTTATTAAAAATAATAATTGTTAAAAAAATTACTGCGCAAATGGTTGCCCATTCTGCAGATGCCCAGCCCTTTCCCAAAACAGCACCAGCAGCGTTGATGCTATTTTGGGGGAAAGGGTGCACATATGCACAACAGCCCCAGTGGCATGCAGAGTCATTTAAAAAATATTATTAATTATTATTATTATTATTATTATTATTATTAATAATAATAATAAAGCAAAAAATGAAAATTAATGACATCAAACAAATGTCATTTGCTTGTCCGTTGCTTTTTGTTACCTTAGTTACAAAAACGAATGAGGTCCCATTCGTTGTCGTAATTCATTAAAGCCATACGAATTGCACCCCCCCGGGGGCCTATAGGCACCGCATGCAAAGCTCTGTGTTTAATGAAACAGCAAATTTCGAGGTGCTGAAACAAGGAAAGGCTGCTCTTACAGTTGGGAAGCTTTATTGTTTGCATGCAGGTGAATGAAAGATGAATTAATCTCTGTCGCATACAGCACAGGCTTTGCAAGGGTCCGGACAAAGAGCGGAATCAAAGCAGAACACCGAGTCTGCACTGGCCAGGGTTACCATGGAAATGGCTTTTGTTTCAGTGGTTCAGAGGATGGAAATCTGATGTCTTCGCTGAGCCTGCTGGACATTTCCATTGTCTTCGGCGCAGTTGGCGGGGAAGTGCTTTTGGTGTAACCGTGGGTCCATGCAGGATGGTCTGGAATTGCTTGGAAGTGGCTCTGCTCTTTGCTTCTGGAGAAAGCCCAAGGAGGTTGTGATGGCTGACTGCTCTTCCTCCCCAAGAGTTCTGAATTCCCATGAGACTTAGACTTGTCCTCTTCTTGTCCAAACGCTTATGGCACGGATGAAGGGATCGTGAGACCGGACAAGCCTCGGAAGCTCCTTTCCATCAGACATAGATGGAGTGGTTTGGTGGAAACCCTTCCAGCATTCCCTTTATATCCTCTTCTAAGTCCGTGCGTGGGTTTGGTAGATTCCAGCCTAGCTCCTGCATAACCTCGTCTCTGCTCCCTCTCCCCCTCTGCAGTCACCACAAACTCCATGTCTTCAGTTTCAAGGCTCTTCAAGGCCTTGCTCCTCCTCATCTATCTGCCTACATTCCCATGCAGGAGTTTCCCTCCTCACCTGTTCACAGAAGCATCTTTACTCCTTTCTCCCACGCTGCACCCTCTGCCTAGAACTCCCGCCCTGAAAATACGCACTCTGCTCCCTCCCAACATTCAGATCCCTCCTAAACACCTCTCTTCCATCAAACTTGCCCCAGCTCCTCACTCCCACAGCCTGCACAGTGATTTTCCTTCTACCATCCTGTCACTAAGCCAACCACGTGCCCCTGTGACTTCTCAACTTCACGAATGTCTCCCTGTCTCTCCCTAGGTTCCCCTCTCCCTTGTCTCTCCTACACTGTAAGGCACCCTGGGGTCTTGATGACCGGACACTCAATGACCTCATTGCTATTTGGAACATCTTGTTGACTGAGGCCATTGACAGGACGGCTCCTAGGCGTCCACTCCCTGAGCATCGGCACCGGAGGCCTCCTTGGTTCACTGGGGATCTGCAGTTGCTGAAGCAAGAAGGGCGGCGGTTAGAGCAACAGATTGCGACATAGAGCCAGTTTGGGAGCCTAGGCCGTGGCTGTGCGGGCAACAAAGAAGGAGTTCTTTGCTGCCCTCATAGCATCAGCGAAAGCCGGTGGAGCTTTTCCGGGTGGTGAGGGGGCTGGTCGGTCCGGCCTCCCTCCACCTAGAACTGAAACCTTCCAGTGCCCGCTCTGACATGTCTGTTGATTACTTCGTTGATAAAATCACTCACACTCACCACAACTTCAACGCTGCACTTATTACAATAGGAGAATCAGAGGTTATGGACGCCCCACCTTGTCCTACTCTGTGGGATCAGTTTCAGTGGGTCTCGTCCACTGATGGGGAGGTTGTTCTTCGGACGGTCAGAGCCACCTCTTGTGACCTGGATCCGTGCCCATCCTGGCTGCTTAAGACCAGCTGGGAGACGCTGGGGCCATTGCCGGCAGGGGTGGTCAATGCCTCCCTTCAGGAGGGCAGGGTGCTAAGCAGCCATAAAGAGGCGGTAGTGCGGACCCTGCTCAAAAAACTATCTCTGTACGTTGACTCCCTCGCCAGTTATTGGCCTGTCTCTAACCTTCCCTTTTTAGGGAAGGTTATTGAACGAGTAGTGGCTTGGCAGTTGCAGGAGCATCTGGACCGACTCAGTTTTCTAGATCCCTTGCAGTCCGGCTTTCGTCTGGGCTATGGCACTGAAACTGAGCTTGTGGCTTTAGTTGATGACTTCGCTGTGAATTAGATAAGGGTCGCTCAACCCTGCTGAATCTATTAGATCTGTCAGCTGCTTTTGATACTGTTGACCATGAGATGTTGTTAACTCACCTGTGGGACCGTGCCAGGGTGGGCGGGACTGTTCTCGAATGGTTCTGCTCATACCTGGCT